>CAOLHI010000709.1:600000-804056 GCA_948474755.1 Ctenosaura bakeri
AAGGGACACTTCCAAACTCTGTCTTATGTGCTGATGCTCCCCAAAGATCTTGGCCATGGTCCTGTCTCAGGAGATGGGCATAAAATTCTGCCCTGGTGGAACTCCACCCCATCTCCCCTTTGCACAGGATCCCCCTCTTCTTGCAAGGTTCATGACCCACTGTGGCCATGGAGTGGCTCTGGGAGAGTAGGATGGTGGTGAAGGAACATTTGGAGTCATAATGATGAGGTCATCCTCTAAGACCTCGAGAGGACCACTGGGAGGTCTTGGAGGATGTTTTTGTCCTGGAGTCTGTCTGGCTATAGGGACATAATTGGATGCTTCTCTGCTGTCCACTACATGGCAGTGTTCAGCAGGGACAGGAGGAAGGTTGAGTTAAGAAGTGAAGATTTTTGTACAAGGGAGGTAATGAATTCCTCCCTCTACAACCACTAAAAAGAAGGACATGTGGCATATGTCATTAACATATGTCATTAAAAAGGTGGCAGCTCATGTCTACAGGTAAATCTCTTGTGGATTTATTTCACCATTTCTTCAAGAAAAAGAATAAAGAAGCCATTCTGGGTAGTGGAGGTACACCTGCACATCAGAGTTCTAGTGCCAGAAGCAGTTTGAAGAATTAGGACCAGCTCAAGACATTTAGCTGCCTGAAGTGAAGAGCTTGATGTCATCTCCCCTCTATATTCTACTTATATCCTATCAACAATTGAATCTTACCTTGACATTCACAATAGGACAGTATCTTGAATCATAACAGAATGCAATAGCTTAGTGTAAGAGGCTTATGTGATATGGAAAAGAAAAGCTTTTCTAGTTCTCAGTCTCTCCAACCAGTTTGTGAATAAGTGAATGCCAGTGAATACTGATAATATGCATTAGCCCACTTTTCTGTTTGTCTCCTTTACCTTAATGCGGACTTCATGAGCTTTTGGTGGGGCCACTTCAATTTCTACAATGCTCAATGGTTTCTTAGGTTCCCAGACTATGGCAGCTTTACATTTGATGACCTGTGAAAATAATAAGAGGTGGGATGGTTTTTATATTTAAAACTGACTTACTTGAAATAATAAATGCTTGCTTTCTTCCTTTCCAAATTCTCACAGCAGTTTTTAATGGGCCTTACTCTCATAATGTTCAGTAGGGCTTGCTTGTAAGGCCAGAGCTTAAAGAAATTACTTTTTTAGATTACAACTTCCATAGTCACCCTGCCAGCACAGCCAATGGTCAGCCAGTTGGGGGATTGTGGGAGTCTAAGCCCTGCAAAGTAACTTTTCCAAGTTCTGCTTAAGACTTTTTAGGTCAACAAGCTGCTCACACTTTACTACTTGCAAGAGCTTTCCCCACACCTTCAATCTGAAAAGATTCAACTCAGGATTCCTTCACCTTCCTCTACAGGTGGAGACAACATAATTTCCAACTGTCCTGATTTGGCAGGGACAGCCCCGGTTAATCCTTTGTCATCCCATTTGCTCAGCTGTTCTTAATACATTTGCTCTTCACTTCCAAGTTTTCCCCTTTAGTCCTCAGCTTACTTCAGTCACCGCAAACTGAGCTCAAAGTGCAAAAGTATGTTGCACAAAATTAACTGCAGGAGGGAATGGAGCAGATGAGGGGATGGCGACTCTCCCAATTAGGCACAGGCAAAAGCAAACTGCTGTAACCTCTCCTATCTTGTGAGATCTGCTTTATTAATAACTTTTGCCAACTTAACCACATTTTGATGTTACTTGCCCAAATGCATCTCAATTTTCATGTGTGAAATAATGGAAGTCATGGGCTAGTCCACTGCAGATATATGGAACACTGAGGAACAAGTTCAACATGCCTAGCAGTATGCAGAGAGGTCAGACATATATTTCCTGAACAGCAGTTTTCATCCGTGCAACATAGCAACAGCTGTGCTACCTTTGGAATGATGGGAAGTTTGAAATGCACTGATACGGTTCCACTGTTCAAGAAAACAACCACCTCTACAGAATCAACATCCTTAAAATCTTGGATAGATAGCTCACAAGTTAGTTATGTATGAAACAAACATAATCTGTTCTGCATATATTTCTCCAGGTCATGTGCTCTTCTTGGCTCCATCACCCATGCAGTATACTTTCCAGATGTTTTTCTCCACACTAGTTAATTTGCGGACGAGAACGGCATTTTTATATAAGTAGTGTTGTTACAAAGCCATTTGCACACACAAAAAGGCCCTTTGCTTCCTTTCTTTTTTTTCTTTTGTATCACTTTTATCATTTTTCCATAATTTTCAAATCCTTTCCACAGGCATATGCGTAAATATCTGTGTAAATTTTGAGGGCAGCAAATCTTTCCTGTCCAGCTATAGCTTCTGTTGAGAGGAAGCAATTGTGCACCATAAGAATGCCACCTCTTCAAAACAAGATAAATCTGATCCCTGCAGATTCTGTGGTGGATTTTGCCAGCAGCTCTTCTTCAAGTAAGTCTTTGTTTCTGGCTGAAGTGCAATATATTTGTATGCTTAGCTGCCAGTTTACACATACACTTTCTCACACGTACAGATCTGGGATAAAAAGAACAATGTTAGAAGAATTCATCTACTTACTTTCCCTGCAGTGCTCATGATTCTAGGCTTTGCAGTCTATCACCCTTTATGTGTAGCTTCAGTGCTTCTAGTCTGCCTTCCTAGATAGACCAAATTTCCCTTTTAAAGTAGCAGCAAAGATGTGACTTCTCTTTCAGTTAAATCCAATATTTACTGAGTCCCACCCTAAAAACTTGGCCACTCCTCTAGTGCCACTTTGTTTCCTCTAGTTTCATTGCATGACAGGATTAGAATTAGGTTACGTGGGAGTTTTCACCTCAAAGGCTGGATTAAGACATGCCAAGGCACTGAGCACTGTCAAGTTTAAGAAGCCCCACACAGGGCCTCTTGAATTAATTTGGCTTGTGCTTGAATCTGGCACTGACTCAGCAGTACTCCAGTGTTTCTTAACATTGTGGACAAACAGTAGATTTGAAGATATTAAGAAGCCTCACTTGTTCAATAAAAATCCAAACTTCAGCATCTGAAGGAAAAGAAAAGGTGGTTGCCACTGCAGTTGCATTTATTGCATAGCCTTAGTGCAGTGTCCTCTGTATTGGAAAGCCTAAGAAATATGACCACATATGACTGGTGCTATGCCCATATTATATCCAGATGTTGTTCTTTCAACCATAAAACTTGATGGCTCTTTAAACTATAAATATTCCTTAGTACTATGAAATGGGCACAGGATATTTTTATCAGTGGCTCCCAGATGATGAAATTATTTGGTGTGAGAGGTATGACCTCCATTCTCACCATTTATGAATATATATTCCAACAGATGGTCAACAACTATTGTTTTTAGACACACATTTTGTAGTTTGGTGCTGTTTTGGTTTTAATGATTTTATATTTTCTTTTGGTTTGATTTTGCTGAACCCCTTCTCCCAATTCGGTGATATTGGCACAGTGGATTTTTCCATCTCTTCTTAATAGAGATTGCTGCTTTATGGTTTTGTGGTTTCTTGCTGTTCATCTTTTATTGCCTTTCTATCTTATTATCGTTGCATTTTGATTACTAAGTTTTTGTTTTGTTTTTCCATTGTACTGACATCACTTTTCTGACGAATACTGATAACTGTGCAACAAATACACATCACCAGTTGCATAACTTCAGTGGTGTTGTTTGCAAATATGATAGTGCAGGTTTACACAGTACATACACAATGTAGAATCTCATCTGAAAAATTCATAAGTTTAACACCAAGGCATCTTTCTCTACCATTCCAGATGCCATATGTAACATCTTAGGCCTTTTCTGCACGAGGCGAGTGAATCGCTTCATGCCGTTACTTACCGGTTCTTCTCTCTTGGAAGCAACGCGGACTTTCCCTTAAGCCATTCTGCAGGGGTCCTCTGTTTCTTGCTAGGCTAATCGGAGCAGTGCGAGGTCCATAGATCCGCACTGCTAAGGCTGAAAATGGCGGCTTCCTGTTCTTCGTGGGTCCGGACCAACCGTTGACGCTGACCACGCCCACAGCCTGCCCTCCGCTGATCACAGGCTCGCATTGGTGCGAGCCTGCGCATCTGAACAAGTGAGCAGTAACGAAATGGCACGCTCCAGAAGATTGAAAGACCAGATTTTTCCGGTCTTCACTTAGCGCGCTGGAGGACCATTTGGGGGCATTTTGGATCGGACTAAGGTGCGTAACTAAGGTGAATAGTCCGAACCTAGTCCGATCCAAGGTGCGGACGACCTCCGTGACAGTACACATTGGCCCATTTTAACTTCCTCTTGCGGAAAGGGCCTTAGTCTTATCGGTCGGTTTTAGAAGGCTGTTTAAAAGCTAATAACTAATGTATTTCATATGGAAAGTGCTGGAAGAATCTGATAAAAAAATGAACATCACTGTATACATACAAAAAGATACATGCTGAGCATTTCCCAGACTTGAAAAAATAACTGCATTGGACTACAGTTTCCAGCATGCCCTAGCCAAAATGTCTACTTATGATCTCAAACCTTAGGGCTATACGTGACTTTTCCCAAGCTTGATATTTCACATAGGTCTCATATAAGTTGTTTTTTAAAATCTTTTATTAAGTTTTAGGATTATATCAATTATTTCTTTGTTTCCAAACTTTTATTTCAATATTCCAAGTTGCATAGAGGAAGTAAGATATATTTGACGGAAGGGCAGTGAAACACAGACTTATTCTTAATCGCTGCTGACATCCCTATCTAATATAGTTGGCCCTCCACATCTGCTAGGGTTTGGGGAGGAGAACCTCGCAAAAGTGGAAAAGTCGCCCATACTAAAATGTGTGTATGTAGGGGGGAAGGGGGTTGAGGCATGGTGGAGAGAACAACCACCCAGGGTCCAAACCAGGTCAGGAAAATGAGAGAGAATATGCTGTCTCTATACTTCCTCTCTCACATCCATCTTCTTCCTTGTATGTGGCGGGGGGGGCATCAGGAGAGGCTTTGTGGTGCTGAGAAATCAGACTGGAAGCTGTCCTTAGCTGGCCAGGCAGCAGCTGGTGGAGGAGGAAAAGGACCAGATGCGGGTTTTTAAAGAGCTGCACGGCCTGGACTCAGCCACCAACAGAGAAGGTTCACCCAGAAAAGAAGAGCTAGGAGGGCAGGGGTTGGAGAAACTCACAAATAATCAAATCTGTGAAAGTCGAACCCACAAATCTGGAGGACTGACTATATGCAATGCTATACTCTAACACGATTTTCAAAATCATTATTGATGAGTATTCAGGAAATGTTTGTAATTGATGCATCAAGCAATACACCAAAAGAATTACAGTATAACCCTCCGTTCCCCATTTCAGTTTTGAAATACACAGTTATTTCTTTTACATTGTCACTTCATCGATCACAATCTTTTCAGTGCTGAAATCGGGAAGCACAAGATATGGCTATTCTCTATTTAGACTTTTTTCTTTCCACTAAATGCAGATATAATTGTCTTGGGATCAGTCTGCAAGCCAATAAAATAGCATGGCTACTGGCAACATAGCAGGATCCAATCCTTTCCACAGATGTCCCTGTATGAAGTGTGTAGTCTGTGGAGCTAGTGAAACTCAGCTGGCAAAGGTTGCTGTCTTGTACTTTCTTCACCACTGGGATCTTTTAAAACACCAGAACACTGCAAACACTGAAACACCAGAAAACCAATTAAGAATGATGGTGAATTCTGTTCTGCATATCAGTGTTAACAGGAAGGATCAAAACCATACTTCCAGAAGAGTGACTGAAATCAATAGGACTTACATTAATCTTGAACCCCATTGAACTCATTGGATCTTCAATAAATATATGATACCAAATTGGGAGGGGTTGCTAATATGCCAGAGGACAGGATCAAAATTCAAAATGACCTGGATAGATTGGAGAGCTGGGCCAAGGCTAACAAAATGAAATTCAACAGAGAGAAGTGTAAGGTCCTACACTTAGGTAGAAAAAATGGAATACAGAAATATAGGATGGGGGACACGTGGCTGGATAGCAGTACATGTGAAAGGAATCTAGGAGTCTTCATAGACCACAAGCTGAACGTGAGTCAGCAGTGTGATGCAGCAGCCAAGAAAGCCAATGCAATTCTCAGCTGCATCAATAGGAGTAGGGAGGTACTGGTACCACTCTACTCTGCTTTGGTTAGACCCCATCTTGAATACTGTGTCCAGTTCTGGGCACCCCAATTCAAGAAGGATATTGACAAGCTGGAGCAAGTCCAGAGGAGGGCGACCAAAATGGTGAGAGGCCTGGAAGCCATGCCCTATGAGGATAGACTTAGAGAGCTGGGTATGTTTAGTCTGTAGAAGAGAAGGTTAAGAGGGAACATGATAGCCATGTTTAAATATTTGAAGGGATGCCACGTAGAGGAGGGAGAGGGCTTGTTTTCTGCTGCTCCAGAGACCAGGACAAGGAGCAATGGCTTCAAGCTGCAGGAAAGGAGATTCCACCTGAACCTCAGGAAGAACTTCCTGACAGCCAGGGCTGTCCGGCAGTGGAATCTGCTGCCTCAGAGTGTAGTGGAGTCTCCTTCCTTGGAGGTTTTTAAGCAGAGGCTTGATGGCCATCTGTGAGGATTGCTTTGAGGGTGTTCCTGCATGGCAGGGGGTTGGACTGGATGGCCCCTGTGGTCTCTTCCAACTCTAGATTTCTATGATTCTATGATTCTATAAATTATGATTAACCTCCAAAATAATATTAGCCTGGAAAATGTTTTTACTAAATGTTTTCATGCTCTGTCAAAAGGAAAACAGATACAGTTTTAACCCAAAAAGTAAAAATGATCTACTGGCTTTGAAGAGAAAATGGAAAGTCAAGCCATGTTCAAGGTTATGGTGCACTCTTCATATCTGGAAAGAAAAAGGGTTGCTGGCACATTTGTGCAAATAGGTGAGGCAGCCAATCATTCAAAAATCTTTGTTTATTGTCGTTCAAGCTTTGGACGTACTACTAAGCTTTCTCTTGTTATCAACTGGAGCTTAGAGCAACTGTGGTCAGCCAAAGCAGTGGGAAAGAACAGAAAGAAATAATAACAGAAAGGAGCAATTTAGAATAGTAACAAAGGGATATCTGAACAGTTATAGACAGAATGTGGGCAGTCTTTTTTGTCTTTATGCGTATTTCTATTTCTTTTAAAATTTTCCTGTACAAACAAGGAGTCTGTTGACACACATTGAAGCTTATGCTTTGAAATGACATCAACTGTTTAGCAACATGCACAAAAGTTCAGTTCTGTTCATGTGTTACGCAGTGACAGGAAGCTGAATACAAAGGCACATGTAAACATGAAAGTAATTCCACCGCTCTGTCCAAAATGTGGTTTATAAATGCTCTGTTGCTCTGTCTAACATAAGGATGAGAAACATATGCCCCTCCAAATGTTGTTGAAGCACAGCCTCCAAATTTTGCCACTGTTGACTATGCTGGTTAGGGGTGATGGGAGCTGCATTGCAACATCTGGAGAGCAAATGGAAGGCTGAATGCTTTCTGCTCCTAGTCTAATTGAATTGCTTGCGCAAATATAATTTGGCAAGGTCTTTGGTGGTAAATTTCCATGCTTGTTCAATGGTACAGAGCATTTTCCATGTAGATTTAGCCATTCTCCCTTTCATTTGTTCCTCTTGAGATGTCTGTTTTCCCTTTCCTCCTTTTCTTTTAATAAACAGTTACTACAACCTGATGATTCCTTCCTTCCTTCCTTTAAATAGGCAAACTGTTAAATCTAAATCTCATCTAATCTAAGTTGCTCATCTTTAAAAACTGTCCCAAGTTTCTCCATTGAATTTGATTTCATTGCATTGCATTGTTTGCTGCAAAGTGTTTATCTGCCATGACTTCTCACTTCTTCATCACCTAGGGATGTAAATATTTGATTATTTTATTCTCACATGTGAGAATTAATAATTTCTGTAGGTTTTTCCTTGTTATAAAACTACTATTTCTGCCCAATTTTGGAGAGTATTTGTACATCTCAAAATACTGGAGGAAATAGTTATTTGCAGAGATACACTTTTGTGTACTAAATAAATAAAATGGCCAGAGTCCTGGAGGGTCTTTACGCATGCTTAAGCACCATAGCTAGGGTGCCACACAGTGAATTCTGGCTCCTACCTCCCTATCCCCAATTACCAGAGTGAAGCCCTTGCAATCAATGGAGATCTATTCAGCTGCCACTCAGGGACCATCTAGCTGCCATTTCCACTCCCTGCCATGAGCAATTCCAATTGTGACAGGTAGAAACAGGGTCCTGTCACAGTTCCCCCTCACATCAGAGATCACTTGCGTAAGGGGTAGGAATGGCAGCCAGTTGCTTCCTAAGTGGCAAAGGAAGAAACCCCTGTCAATAGCAGCAGCTGCTCCCCAGTAAGTGCTGACTGCAGGACTCTCACAGTCCTTCAGTGATGCATTTAAGTCTTTTACGCCAAGTCTCAAGTCAAGTCTCAAGTCTCTACCTTCAAGTCTTGAGTCAAGTCTCAAGTCTGGGAGCCAACTTTATACCCTAACCTGTATTCCAGAATTTCTGGACAGAGTTGAATAAAGTCAGTTTGAACAATTTAAGTAGAGTTGGCCCTCCACTTTTGTGATTTTGCTATCTGCAGCTTTGGAAGTATGGAATAGGATCTTCTCACTTCCCATTTGCAAAGCTTGCCTTCTGCTCTTAAAGAATAGTTTGAGAAAGCTCCTTCTATATGAAGCAGGGACAGGCTGCTGAGCAGACCTCAACCCCATTTGCTGTTCCCTCTGAGAAATGTGTCCACTTTGGGCTTGAGACAGATTGTCATATAACCAGTAAGTGATAAGGTATCTGGATGAATGTGTTATGTTACTGAACCAAGGGCAGTAAGTCTGTAATTTTTGCCAAGTCAAGTCCGAGTCAAGTCACGGAAGTGACTTAAGTCTGACTTGAGTCCAAGTCAATTGACTCGAGTCTACATCACTGCAGTCTTTATATAGCCCCCAAACCAGGGGGACCATGGGGACCATGAATACACAACAGTCAGAAGTGCGTAATGCCCATGTAGGATTCCAGCCATTGTCTCTAGAAATATGGCGGAAGTTTTGTGTACAAGTTGTGTTTTTGTGCAAAAAAAAAACAATTTTGGCAGAAAAAAGTACATGTTTCTGTAGACAGTTTTTTACATCTTTGTGCAATAAAGATCCTGACCTGTAGCAAAATTGTGCACAAAATCCACAACTGCACAAAACCCAAAAATTTTGCACAAAAGCTTTCATGTGTGCCTTTAGAAACAGTAATTTTGGAGAGGGGGGAAAATATTTTTGTGTAACCCGACATCCCTATTGTGTTATTTCCACAGAGAATTATTTCCTGAAACATGTGGGTACCTGTGAATACAGGCAAGAGATGTGCAAAATTCCTGTCTTGGTGAGTTTCCTATATGTGAGGAAACCTATTTTTTTCAATGACGAAACAAATAGCAGTGGATATTCTTTCCATTCCTACCACTCTGGGAACTGTAATTTGGTGAACTGCTTAGCAATTATCCCTGTTCTCTGATACTCGTAGTCCCAGACCAGGCCATCCAACCATGGAACTTCAAGTCCTAGGATTCTACAAAGACAGAATATACAGCTCCATTCAAGCAATCCTTCTACCCACATGCTTTTTTCAGGATGAGAACAGCAAAGTACTTAGCCCCCTGTCCCATTTCTTGTTGGTCTCTGCTTATGGAAAACAAGATGTCTCAGGAGGAGAGTTTCCTATTTGAATGGAGATGTAAGCAAGAACCTTAGAAAATCAGGGATCTTGCCTGTGTCAAAAAACTGCATGTGAATGGGAGCCTCTTCATTTCAGGAGTATTACTTGCTGTGGGAGGAAAAGGGTTGTGCGTGGGTGCTCCCCTGCTCTTGTGTTGAAGAAAGTACAGTAGGCTAACAACTGACCAAGTTTTTTGAATGTTAAATCTGTTTTACAGCTGTAGGTAATGCCAAGCCTTGACTACATTTTGGACCACACTTGCTCACTCTTATCTGGGCAAAGGGTTATTAAAAGGGCAAAGGCTATTAAAAGAGAGAACATTTTACCTTGTCCCTGCTTGGAGCAGTTCAAAGCCTTCATTGATTTTATCAAAGGGCATGGTATGGTTAATGAGTGGATCCAGAGCTAATTTTTTCTGCATGAAATCTGAAACCAATCTAGGGACAGAATCTTTGCTTTTCCAGCCTGCAAATAAGAGAGTGTGTGGTTGAGACACAACCAGTGTTCTGTATCCTAAAGGTATGTCAGTCCCGAATATTTGTAGCCTGAACCAGTACTGAACAGTCCTAAGAGTCTTACATTGGTCTTACATTGGCTAAAGATAACAGGTTTTGGAGTCCAGCAACATCCATGGAGGTGTAGACAAATTAAGCTATCAGCATGTGTGTTGAAATTTCTGAAAATATTGTGCAATACCACTGCTAAATACAGTGCTATTGATCTTCCCACCATTTTCTGCTAAGTGCTCTATGGTACATTCTGGAAGGCTTTGTTTCCAGTAAGAGGTGAGTGGGTGCGATTTCAGACCATACCTCCAAATATAGATCCTTTCCCAGTGAAAATAATTGAAAGGGAGAAACTAGTCTCAGATTCTGCAGGAAATGCTCCTTCAATCACTCTTCTGCTATAGTTCATGTTGCACAAAGCCATGTCAGCGGTCTAAAAGCAAATCTATAGTCACACATGCATCTCAAGCTGTGCAAAATATTCTTTATACCCTCTGCTGCTCTGAAGAGTCAGACCACTTCTATTATGCTTTTACTGTACAAAAAACATTAACATACCTTTTAGAAAAAGACCAAATCATCTTTAGTGATAATGGCTTGGACTGTGATCTAAGCAACTTTAAGATTTAAGATTCATGGAGGAGGATGTTTAAATACGATTCTTAGTTCCAACCAGAATAGACTTCTTGAATTAATAGGATTTACCTATGTATGGACTCATTAAACAATTGATTCAAGATTAAGGGGATCTGCTGTAGTTGAGACTAAACAGTGCATCTTGTGAGATGTATATAGTTCTGACTCAAATTTGAGGTCCCTGAAAAAGCCCCGATTAGTCCTCCCAACACCTTCTCATTTTTGCCCCAAACCACGCCAACACCCCACAAATGTATGAAAATACCGTAAACCCCACAAGCACCCCAGAGCTCAATGGAATGTAGGTTTGATTTTAGTTTCAATATGGTTTTTATAGCCATAGGTTTATTTTCAAAAACCTCAGAGTTTTCCTTATGATAATACATTTCTACATTTCTCCTCCTCAGAAACGGAAGTAAGAGGCAAAATGCACAACTACTGTTTATTTGCTGCATATGCAACTAATCTGATCCCACAATATTTAAGCCTTTTTAATTAATGAATTAAGTCATAGCAACAGTAGATTCACCTTCTTTCTTGGGAAGGGTATCCTGTTGTGGAATCATAGTACTATAATTGTGTAGTATGAAAGGACTGTAAGACTCTGATCATGAAAACTTCTTTAATGTCAAGAGAGTTGCCCACCACTATTCCTCATGCTGTTTGTAGCATCTTTCATGTTGAATTGATCTGATGATTTCAAAAGGGTCTATTTGCACATTTTTGGCTGCATGTACTGAAAACATTCATGAACTGAAATGTAGTCAGTTTAGGCTGTGTAATAGGATGTAGGGTTTCTAACACAGAGACAGCAAGCCTAGCTAAAGATGGTAAAGTCAGTAGAATGGCATCAATGCATTTGGTTAATCATTAATAACCTATAAAGTCAAATTCAACTGCATTTACATTAGACAGAGGAAAACATAATTATGTATGTGCCACTAATAGGATGCCCTCATGGAGTATTAGTATAAGACAGTGGTTGAAGCAGCCTACCTCAATGTGGTGCTTTCCATATGTGTACATCTATCATCCCCAACCAGTATAGCCAATCCACGTTAGGTGAGGATGATGGGAAGTTTAATCTATCTATCTGAATGGCACTGGCTCAGAGAAGTTTGGGTTAGTGTTATCAGACTGGAACGGGTAAGACCCAGGTAATGGTAATGGGAACTGGTAATGCCCCACTTTGGCGTGATCCTTTTTGGTTAGCCATTTTCAGGTTGTCTTTCAACCCAACCTACCTCATAGGTTGGTTGTGAGAATAAAGATTGGTTCTGATGGCCCCAGTCCATCAGGACATCCCAGTACATCTATGAAAGACTGGCCCTACTATTAGGCAGAGCAAAGCAGCTGTCTCACTAAGCAAATTTAAAGTGTCAAAAGCAGACAGTAAATTGGCATTTAGCTATTTATTGTATCATTTTACTGCCATGAATTGGAAGAATAGACATGCCTTGCGTACCAAAATAAACCAGTTGGCTATGCACTCCGAGCTGGGTGGGTAGGGGTGGCATTTACTGCATTGCCTCAAACAGTAAGCCAAAATCTCTGTCTTTTTGGATTATCATGAATAAGGCTGGCATCAGCACCTTTGAGCAGAACTGGGTGCCTCAAGACTCCCACAGTCAACCAGTATTAATATCTGAACAAGAATTCAACCATTTCCACCCTACATTGTTATAGTGTTATTATTCCACTTTCAACATCCAATGGAATCCTGGGGTTTGCAGTTTAGGGAGGAGCATTCAGTTCTCAGCCAGAGAGATCTTTGGCCTTTACCTCAGTAAACTACAGTAAACTACAAACCCCAGAATTCCACAGGATGTTGAAAGTGGAATAATAGCACTATAACTGTGGTGCGGAAATGGTCTTCCTATTTCAAATTTGTTAACTGGCATTTTAAATATTCCAGAATGTTCTCAGCATAGCATCACTTCAGGGCATTGTAGAAATTTAAAATGACATCTCAGAGCCACCAGTACTGCTGCAAGATAAATACAGAGATGGTCCCATCTACACATGAGGGAGCCCACCATATAGCATCAGTACAGGGCTCTGTGGTAAGTTTTAAATGGCAGCTCAGAACCATGAAGCCCCATCCATGTATGATGAAGCCACTGGAAAATATGATTTGTCAGGGGCCTTGTCAAGCTTGGAACTATCTAAAGTTAATAACTAACTTTTGCTGACTCCAAAAGAGGGTTAACTTGAGCAAAATACTCTGTGGACCACTGAAGAACTTTGTATCTCAGCTCCAGTAGCCCCTCCCTTTTCCTATCTGATTTATTATACATTATATAATGTTTGCTGTGCGGACTGGGTTCTTGCCTGTACGAGTGGTCTTTGGAGAAAACTGTGGACAGACCTAAAGTGCAGATTTTCACACAGATGGCTACTGTGGGCAAGGTAAGAAAGATTATTCTTATAGGTCTGCCTACTTCTATATGAACAGTGGCTGTTTAAATTTAATGTTTCTGTACATGCAGTTACTTGTAAAATGGCATAACTAAGACAAAACTTTCCATTGCCTTCAGAAGTATTCTGTGAGTTCAATTGGATAGATTCACTTTATGCCCTTAAAAGTCAAACTGTGGATCCTTTCTGGTGGCTTCAGAAGGCAAGCCTAAGTGAAAAAGAACAAGGATGGTGGTTTAGAGTGATGCTTCTTAAACTATCTGATATAGGGGACTGGCAGATTTTTTCTGCTAATGCGCCAAGAATTGTGCCAGTTGACTAGTTTCTTTCTTTCATGGCCATTTACCGTGTACCAGTAGCCAATAGCTTGCAGATTGGCACAGGTCCATAGACCACTATTTTGGGTAGAACTGGCTTAGACTTTTCAAATTATGACGAGAATTTGCGTAGCACATGGGAGTTAGAACTAAAAACCAAGAAGTTCTGGAGTGGTTTCAGATCTTAACTTGGCCACATACTCAGTGGAGTTCTCTATGTAAGTCAGTATTCTTGTCCTTCATCTGAATATAAGGGGATAATAATATTGATGTATCTAACAGGATTGTTGTTCTGAACCCTAAAACATAATCCAGATCCGTAGAATTATTAAAATCCCACTTGTTCATCAACATACACCCTGCAAAAGTGGAAAAATCACACATATCAAAAGTATCTGTGCATCTATGGGGAAAGAGCTAAGCCACGATGGGGAGAATGGACACTCAGGGTCCAAACAAGGTCATGGAAAGTACAGGGAAATGGTGTGGGTTACCAAGGGGGCCTTATACTTCCTCTCTTATGTCCATTTTCTTCCTTGGGTGTGTGGAGGGCATCAGGAAAGGATTTGTGGTGCTGAGAAATCAGGCTGTGAGCCATCCATAACTGGCCAGGCAGTGGTTGGTGGAGGATGAGGAGGACCAGAGCTGGGTTTTTAAAGGGGTGCATGGCCTGATCAGAGCTGCTGAGTGGGAATATTCCACTAGAAAAGAAGTGCCTGAGGTGCAGGGGGGCAAGGGTTAGAAAGACTCACAAATAATCATATCCATGAAAGTCAAACTCGCAAATGTGGAGGGCTGATTGTAGATTCAGAGTGCCCACTTTATTCTTTCACACAGAGCTAATCTCTACATTTCAACAGATTTCTACCACAGCAAGGGACAGATTATCTGAAACCAAGGGATCTTTTGCATTACTCACCTGTAGTGCAATGATTCTCCTTTAACTTGCCATGGTTCCATCCCATGGAATCCTGGAGTTTTCCAGTGCAGGGAGTAGTAGTTACATTCACAGCCAGAGAGCTCTAATGCCTTATCAAACTACAGACCCCAGGACTCCATGGGATGAAACCATGGCAGTTAAAGAGGAATCATAATGCTATAATTTTGTAGTGTGAAATGGTCCTTTACATTGGGGAGAAAGACCTCCTTGGCCCATTCATCTGCATTTTGGGAAGTGGTTTAACCAGGAATAAATTTTCATTGCAAACTGCAGCTTTTGAGAACTAGATATTTGTTCAGCCTCCTTGATTGTCCCCATTTCTATGCATAGATGGGATGTATGCACCCAAATAGTATTATTTATTTTTGTGGGTAATACATCATGAAACGTAAAAGACTACGTTAAAGACTTTGCAAATCCTATCCAATGAAGAATGAGAAATGAAAAAACTTTGTGTATGGCTGGATAAATATCACCTTACAATACTGATAACAGACCATTGGTTAGCTTGCTGTTACTGAAGGGCCCTTTTGGCATGGCGTCACATCAGCCATGCTTTACTCCCACTCGAGGAGCTGACTTGTCGCATGACATTGTCACCAATCAAGTGCTATCCCAGTTGCAGGCAGTGATAATCCCGCTGTTTTTCATTTTTGGGGAAAACTCGAAAATAACCGGCCTTTCCCACAGCAATCACAATAGCTGGGCCCATGCAGAGCCTCCATCCAGTGTCCTTCCATGAACGAGCTGGAAGTGGGCAGGGTGTGGGCAGTCCCTGCCTGTCCCTCCCTCAGCAACTCCCAAGGGAAACTCTGCCCAGCATAGGCCAGTTACTGTCATCATTGCACTGGCCAACACTTGAGGAAACATTGCCCAGGAAGGCGACCCTGGGGGCAACATCACCACCAGCCCCCGTGACAACAGCAGCCACCAAGGTCCGGCTGAACTTCAAAAGGTTTTTTTTTTTAAAAGCCGACACCACCATTAGCATGATAGCACCTGCCAGCAGGCACTCATGGGTGCAAAGCAAATTCACTAAAGTGCATAGTTGTTATTATTTAATCTATTATTATTATTATTATTATTATTATTATTATTATTATTATTATTATTATTATTATTATCATCTAATCCTTGGAAACTACAACTCTCAGACTCCCTCAGCCAGGCTGCCCACTGGCTGAGGGATTCTGGGAACTGCAGTCCCCCAAAGTAACTTTTCTAAGCTCTGAGTATAACCTGTACCTTCTAAGGGTATGGGATCAGGATGCAGTGGCTGAGGGAGGCAGAGACTGAATGCTATGAAGCAAGAAATTTAATGCACACATGTCTCGGTGAAAATTGGTTACCCTGACAACAGAGCACATGCTCTTTCCTTGATGTTCAGCACCACACTGTTTTCTGAGACAAGCACTGCTCATTGAAATCATTATGGAGAGCATCTTTGCAAAATTTTCTGACCTATTACTCTGGCATGTCTTGTATGCAGGTGATTAAATGCAAGGCAGCAGTCATCTGGGAAGCTGGTCAAGCGCCTTCAGTTGAGGAAGTGGAGGTGGCACCACCAAGAAGCCATGAAGTTCGAGTGAAGGTAAAAAAAAAAAAAAGTGCTCAAAAGTGGAAGCTTCTCCTCCCTCCTCATGGTGTGAATTACTATTACAATGGGTGACTACTTTATGCTTAAATGATAAAATTGTAGTTGTTAAGTACCCTCAAATTGATCTTGACTTGTAGTTACCCTATGAATGGAAGACTTCAAAGCCACCTATTAATAGCCCTGCGCAGGTTTTGCAGATTCAGGGACGTGTGTTCCTTGATTGAATCTATCCATCTGTAATGCAGTCTTCCTCTATTCCTACTGCCTTCTTCCTTACCAAGCATCATTGTCTTTTCTAGTGAGTGATGTCTTTTCATGTTATGGCCAAAGTACAACAGCCTTAGTTTAGGCCCTTTCCACACGCGGGCGGAGAAACGGGGGAAGCCACGCTGAAATGGAGCTTACCTTAGTCCGTCGCCACATGGAGCAGCGCGTTTCGCTGCTCCACACTCGTCGGCGTCCCGCGGCGTCCGGCAGTGCCCAACATGGCGGCTTACGACTGGCGGAGGCTCTCCACCAACCGGAGAAGCTTGCCAGCTGGAAATCCTGCCCCCCACCCGATCTGCAGGCACGTCCTTGCGCGCGCCTGCAAATCCACACTGGGCGCTGCAACAGGGTTGCACAGGGCTGCACACCCCGTGCCTTTTAAAAACCACATAAAAAGTGTTTTTTAAAAAGCATGTGGTGCCGCCACTTCCGGGCGCCCAAGCACAGATTGGGATGTGGAATTACTCTAAAGTAACCCACCCCAATCCACTTTACGGTGTAGACGACCTCCGTCAGAGGTTGCGCTACACCGTTTTAACACCCTCGTGTGGAAAGGGCCTTAGTCAACTTGGCTTCCAAGCTTGATGTGCTATAGGATCCATTTATTTGTCTTTTTAGCAGTCCAGGGTATCTATAGAACTCTCCTCCAGCACCACATTTCAAAGGAGTTGATCTTCTTCCTTTCAGCTTCCTTCACCATTCAGCTTTCACAACCATATATAGAAACTGGAAATTCAATGGCCTGGACAATCCTAGCTTTAGTATTCAATTATATATCTTTACACTTCAGAATCTTGTCGAGTTCCTTTGCAGGTGCCCTTCCAAGTCTTTTCTTCTGATTTCTTGACTTGGAGTCAAAACAAAGATGTTAAGAAGAATGGATATTTCCTGCAATTAACCCATTTCCTTTCTGAGAGTAGGATATCCTTTGAAATATGGAATTAGAAATCAAATTTGCAAACAAAGCCCATGCTTGTGCTCTGATAACCAATCACAAAACAAAGCATGTTAAATACAAAATACATGAATGAGGGAACTAGTGTGCTACACAATACAAATGTGCAGCTATTTCACTACTTGAAGGAGAGCCTCTTCAAAAATATTGAAAGTGAAACTAACATGCTCAAAGGTTGCATACCATACTTTGCCCACTAGAGGTGATAGAAGACAGTGTAGAGGGAATGGTTTTGAAAAATTTAAATGACAGATGCAACCTGTGATAAAATGTGCAGATTACTCTTTCTCAAGGCTTACAGGCTTCTCCTGTTAGTCCCAACTAGAGTAGACCCACTGAATCAATTGCTGAATCGTGACTCAACAGGTTGTTAAAAACCATTGATTCTGTGGGTCTGCTCTAGCCAGGACTAAAGATACCAGCCAAAGCGTTGAGGAAAAACAAGCACAAAGATGCTATTTGCTTGAGCCTTGCTTATGAACTTCCCATAGGGACCTAGTGGCTCACCTTGAGAACATAATGCAGGACTAGTTAAGCTGGTTCTGACCTGGCACAGCTCCTTACAGGGAAAGTTATGTATATATTCTGTTTTTCACATAGATGGTGGCCACTGGAATCTGTCGGACTGATGATCATGTGTTGAAAGGTTTTTTCCCTAGTATAAACTACCCAGTTATTGCAGGCCATGAAGGAACAGGAATTGTTGAAAGCGTTGGACCAGAAGTCACTTGTGTAAAGCCAGGTAAGGGCAAAGAAGTACATATTCATCAGACAGGGCAAAGCTGAATCTACTATATATAAGTCAGTGTTTGTCTGTTTGTCTGCGTCAGGCAGGCGAAGACCTCATACGATTGGCTGTGTGAGGCGAGAAGACCCCATATGTTTGGCTGCCTGTGAAGATTCTGTGGAATCCTGGGTTGGCCGTTTGGGGAGGGGCCTTTAGAATTTTCAGCCAGACAGCTCTTGGGCCTCAGACCGGTTGCTACGGAGATGAGGCCTACCATCAATATGGATGCCAGAAAACTTTTGGGAGGCGTATGTGAGAAAAATTAAAGTGACATACATAACATAGTTACAAGGTCTTCTCCTTTCACATAGTAGATTGTATGGATTCCATATGTGAGAATCTAAAAGTTTAAATTCAAAACAAAAAAGGCTTCCAGAAAAAACGTAAAGCCATTGCACAAATTCAACAGAAAGCAAAAAAATCAAAAACCAGTACATCAACGTTGCCAGAGAACACAGATTGGATTGGGGACTATGGGGAAGAGTTGCAATTACTGGAATAGGCCAGTTGCTATGGAGACAATGCCTAGCAGCAAGGAGGAGGACTGTATTTCCGCAGGAACCCAACCTCTGCATGTTAGCAACTCTGAATAAAGATTGGATTGGGGAATATGGGGGAAATTTACAGGTACAGGAATAGGCCAGTTGCTATGGACATGAGGTCTACTGTTACCCTGTGTTTTGGGGGGTCCCGTGAGGGGCGCCCAGATTGTCAAATAAAATACCAAATTGGGGAAATTAGCTGAACACTGTTTTGGATAACAAGAGGCAGGGTAACGTTGCAAGGATCTTTAACCCAATGTATACAACGGTGGGTCAGAGAGCAACTAGACAAGGTTTCAAAGCAACAAACAATATTTTATTAAAGGCAAGAAACATGAAAGACAAAACATAAACTAACTAGCTGAGAAATAGAGACGGAGGTTTGTTCGGGAGAGGCAATACGACCTGTCTCATAGTCCTGGAGAGAAGAAGGGTTCCAGGGGAGAAAGCTCAGCGTGCGGAGCTGAGGGGAGTCCCTTAGACAACCGGCAGCAAGGCAGGATGGCAGTCCAAAGTGATCCGAAGACTGTTTGAAAGTGAGGGCTTTTTATTAGGGGAGTTTGTGCTTGCCGGCAATGGCGAACCAGGTAAGAACAAAAGGAGTTTTGGAGCTGGACAAAGGATTTGGAAAGGTCAAGTTTAACATGATTGGATTTGCATTTGAAGACAATAGCGTGGCCGGGACGTTGATGGCCCAACATAAAACAGTAACTCGGCTGAGAGCCATGCAACTATTGTGGAGTTTGCATCTGGGAGTCCCCTGAAGCTTGGAGTGGAGTTTAAGCTGCTGGCCTCAATAGAGTCTGGAATGCAAAACCATTAGTGGCCGCACTCATGTCCGTGCTTGTCCGGAGGACCTCGCAAACACGTGGAGTGTGGTAACTGAAAGCCAGTCCAGCTAAGGCCGAATTAGATGATATCAAAATGATATCTGGGGGTCCTCACCCAGGGAGCCATACCGGAAGTAACACTAGCAGCAAGGAGGAGGACAGTGTACTCCCTCAGGAACCCAAACTATGTATGTAAATAACTCTGAATCCAGATTGCATTGGGAAATATGAAGCAAAGTTAAAGGAAATGGAGAAGACAGTTTGATAAGGTTTTAAGGGGGAAATAAAAACTCTGAGCAACACTGGAAAAATATGCTAGTCTAATATATAAAAGTCAAAGTTTTTGTCTGTGTCAGGCAAAGACCTTATATGATTGGCTGTGTCAGGCAAACACCTCACATAATTGACTGCCTAAGAACATTCTGTGGAATTCTGGGGTTTGCAGTTTATGAAGGGATGTTTAGAATTCTCAGCCAGAGAGCTCTTGAGCCTCAGTTAACTGTGACTGTCTTGAATAGGCCAGTTGCTATGGAGCTGAGGCCTAGCAGCAAGGAAGAGGGCAGTGTATTTCCCTCAGGAACCCAACCTCTGTATGTTAATAACTTTGAATACAGATTGGATTGGGGAATATGGAGAAAAGTTATAGGTACCAGACAAGACAGTTTGGGGAAGTAGAGACACAGGATCTCTTTCTAACACGTATTATCTATAACAAAATAAAATCCCAGGCAACACTGGGTATATATACTAGACCCTCCAGACTTTGTGGGACATCAGTGCCCATCATCCCTCATCACCCTAGGCAATTATGAGGTTCGATTAAAATTCAATGACTACGAAAATTCAACAGTGCTCCCTAACATGCCTGCTCACACAATGCCTTCCATGGCTTACAAAATAGAGTGAAGACATTAATCTCAAATGTCTCCTCAAGCTCCACTGGCTAGGACACATCCTTGAAACTGGGGACAAATAGGCCAGACACTCAGGGACAGGGAGATCACTGAGGTCCTTTGGGGAGGATCTCTAGCATCTGCACCAAGCAGAACTGCCGGGGGGAGGGAAAATGAACTCTAAGGAAGTTGCTACTGTTTGGCCAAGCAGTGCAAGAATGAGAGATCTGGGTCCTTACTGAGTCCTGCTTTACTACTGCTTTTTTGGGCTGAAGGGGGCCTCCTCTAAGTCAAGGCAAAGTGCTTAAACCCAGAGGCATTCAATAGCAGCCTAGTTACCTTGGTTTGTTTTTCAAAACACCAAAGGAAGCTCCCCTGGTACATTCTTTTGTTATTTTTAGTGCTAGGTGACAGCCTTTTTTTTTCAGGCTTCTTAAATTACTTGCCTTTACTGTGCACTTGTTCTAAAACAGTATTTTTAATAATGAGGGTCTTGTGTTTTCTGCTTACCTTGGCAGCTCATGAATTTTGTTCGCAAACATTTCAAAAGAAGTGTTTCACAGTGTTGATTTTGTCTTCTCTCTGCAAGGTGACAAAGTCATGCCTATCTGCCTCCCCCAGTGTGGAGAATGTGTTTGCTGCCTGAGTCCTAAAGCTAACTGTTGCACCAAGAACCAGTAAGTTTGTGTGACATTCAGTGGCATAGTGGTAAATTTTGGAGAGTGGGTCTTATTTGATCATTCTAGACTAAGGTCCTTTCCACACAAGGAAATTAAGACGGGCCAATGTGTCCTGTCACAGAGGTTGTCTGCACCTTGGATCGGATTAGGCTCGGACTATTTACCTTAGTTCCGCACCTAAGTCCGATTCAATACACTCCCAAGTGGTCCTCCAGTGCGCTATGTGAAGACCAGAAAAAAGCGATTTTTAAATTTTCTGGAGCGTGCCAATTCGTTCCTGCTCAGTTGTGCAGATGCGCAGATTTGCACCAATGCGAGCCTGCGATCAGCGGAGGGTGGGCTGTGGGCATGGTCAGCTGCAGCAGCTGGTCCGAACCTACAAACAGGAAGCCACCATTTTGTCAGCCTCACCAGTGCGGATCTAAAGACCTTGCACCGCTCTGAATCGCCCTGGAACAGAGGAGCCCTGTGGAAGGGCTTAAGGGAAAATCCACATTGTTTCGAGCCCAGAAGAAGCAGTAAGTAATGGCATGGAGCGACTCCTGGCCTCATGCAGAAAGGGCCTCAGATACCCCATTAAACTTTGCATTGCATTTTACATTGCAACCACTCACAACACTATCTTGTTCCTGGGGAAATCCATTCTCCCTCTAGCTGCTGTGTCGGTCGCAGCTAAACTCAGAATGAACAGGGAAGCCTGAAGGAGTGGCAGATTAAGTCATCAACCCTGCTAATTAAAAAAATCCAAGCACTATATTGGAAAGCATTTATGGCCTTTTTGATCAATAAGAAATCTAATGGTTCAATTATCTATGGTTATTGGTAATAGTAATTCTTGTTGATCTGTAATACTGATATTGTAAATAGTAATACTTTTTCTTTCTTTCTTTTTTTCTTTCTTTCATTACAGTTTGATTTGGGAGGTCAGAGCCCTTTTGTGTTTCAATAAGTAAATGTTTTGTGTTTTAGTTACTATATATACTCCTGTATAAGTCTAGAAATTTTAGTCAAAAATCAATCCGAAAAGCCTTACTCAGTTTATTCACAGGTCAATGTAAGTACTGTATCTTAACTCTTATTAAAAAAGGAATCATCCTCTTCTCTGAGTAGATTGGTAAAAGAGGAGAATTTAGTCCCTCCCAGGAAAAGCACCAACACCCTTTACTCTTTCTGCAGCAGTGCTACTTCTGGCCTTTTTGAATGCCTGGGAAGGAAAATGGTGATGGTGGCTCTTTGATACTTCCCCTCAAAGGAATGCCAAGAGAGTAATGGGAGTCCTTTTTTGATAAGAGTTAATACTGTGCCTTAACTTTTATCAATAGACTAGCGTATATGCCTGGAGTTGCCCAGGATTTTATTTTCTCATAGGTAATACATGTTAGAAAGATTTGAGATCCTGTGTCTCTAATTCCCCAAACTGTCTTGTCCAGTACCTGTAACTTTTCCTCATATTCCCCAACCCAATCTGTATCCAGAGTTATTGACATACAGAGGTTGGGTTCCTGAGGATTCCCACTGCCCACCTCCTTGCTGCTAGGCCTTATCTCCATAGCAACAGGTCAAGTTCAAGAGCTCTCTGGCTGAGAATTCTAAAGGCCCCTCCCTAAACTGCAAACCCCAGGATTCCATAGAATCTTCTCAGGCAGCCAGGTCTTCGCCTCACACAGCCAATCATATGAGGTTTTCTTGCCTGACACAGACAAACAAACAAACGTTGACTTTTATATATTAGTAGATAACCAGCTCCTTCTCTGAGCTGAGTGGCAAAAAGTCTTTTAGAATGCTTGGGCGGTGGCAGCAGCCAGGAGTGGCCGACCCCCTTCCCCTCTCTGTGGAATGAGCTTCGACTCATTCATGAGTCATATCAAAAGGCATAATTTTGACCCCAAAACTTGCCTTTGACTTATACATGAGGTCAACTTATATACAAGTATGTACTGTAGTTATTGTTCAGCGTTCCAAGTTTAATGTTTTAGTATTTTGTTTTAGCATTACCTTAGGTTTTTGTGTGTATGTGAATCAGATTGTGTCAATTTTTTTAAAAAAATCCTTGCATTTCAATCCTATGAACCTTGGCTCCAGTATACTACTGGAGATGTCCCTATTATCTATCCCAGTAACAATGACAGTTGGCATTCAGCCAAGTTTGTAATACAAACCTTTCTGATTCTCCCCACACAGCTTCTGTGAAGGTCCTCAAAACCTGATGCGAGATAAAACCAGCAGATTCACCTGTAGAGGAAAACAGGTTTACCACTTTCTGTGGATAAGCACCTTCTCCGAATATACGGTTATGCCTGATATTTCCATTGTCAGAATAGACGACAATGCTCCCCTAGATAAAGTCTGCCTCCTTGGCTGCGGGTTTCCTACTGGCTATGGCGCTGCCATCAATACTGCCAAGGTAAATATCAGGCCAAATTTTTGTTTCTCAGAAAGGTGAAACAAAAGTTTCCTTCTTTCCTGCCTGAAGCTTGCAAGCTTTAAGAAATCACTCTTCCTGAAATGCTTTGAAATACAGGTATACAGTTTCCCATGTCTTCTTGAATTCAGTTGCTCTAAAGAAGCTCCTCATTCCAAAATGGTGTCCTCCAATGTATTGGATGTAATCCAATGAGTCTGGAGGATATCAGACTGGGGAAGGCTGTTCTAAAAGGAAACAGCAATAGAGTCAGCCCTTCACTGTTGCTAGGGTTAGGAGCCTCGCAAAAGTGGGAAAATCGCAACTATCAAAATGTGTGTGTGTGTGCCTGTGGGAAGGGGGTTGAGGCACGGTGGAAAAAGCAGGCACCTAGGGTCAAAACCAGGTCAGGGAAAGGAGAGGGAAAGGGGGTGGGTTTCCATACTGTCCCTATACTTCCTCTCCCTCTCATCCATCTCCTTCCTTGGGTGTGGGAAGACATTGGAAGAGGTTTGTGGTGTTGAGAATTCGGGATGGGAGCTGTCCTTAGCTGACCAAGGAGTGGCTGTTGGAGGGGAGAAGGAGGAGGACCAGTAGTAGGTTTTTAAAGTACTGCAAGGCCTGATCAGAGCCACCGAAGCAGGGCTCCCCCAGAAAAGAATCACCTGAGACGGCAGGAAGGAGTTGGAGAAACTCACAAATAATCAAATCTGTGAAAGTGAAACCCGCTAATGTGGAGGGCTGACTATATTTTCTTGGTGGGCAGCAGATCAGTGATGGCATCTAGATTGGGTTGGGGATATTTGGGGCTTGTTCAATCTACTTTTTCTTTTCCTGGCCTGGCAAGATCAGCCCTCCCATTAGATGAGCTAAAGCCCTAGGCTCAGGTGGTATTGAACCAGAAGCAGAAAACTCCTGGCCCAAAGGACCTCTGCTGTCACTGTTTTGGAAAGCCTCATTCTCCAGAGATAGCTGTTATTTCCGCTATGGCACCCTCGGTGAGGACCCCCAGATATCCTTTTGATATCATTTAATTTGGCCTTAGCTGGACTGGTTAGTGATTACCTCATCTCACGTGTTCGCAAAGTTCTCCGGATAAGCACGGAGAGAGAGCGGCCGTTAATGGTTTACATTCCATTTCTCTTTGTAGCCAGCAACCCAAAACTCGCCCGAAGCGTTAGGCAACTTCCCGCCACAGACTCCTCAATAGCCATGTAGCTTTCAGTCAAATTACTCTTGTGTGTTGGGCCATCAACATCTCGGCCAAAGATATTGTCTCTATATGCAAATCCCATCATGTTAAACCTGACCTCACCAAATCCTTTGTCCAGCACCGAAACCTCTTTTGTTCTCCTTTGGGACCGCCATAGCTGAAAGGCACAATCTTCCCTATAAAAACCCCTCACTTTTAACTGATCCTCGGATCACCTTTGACTGCCATCCCGCCCTGCCGTTGATGTGTTTAAAGGACTCCCCTCAGTGCTCCACACTGAGCTTTCTTCCCTGAATCGCCAGCTTCTCCCCAGGACTACGGAACAGGTCATATTGCCTTCCCTTGCAACTCTCTTTCTTTTCTAAGCTAGTTAGTTTATGTTTGTCTTCTGTGTTTTGTTCTTAATAAAGAATTGTTTATTGTTTGGAAACACCTTGTCTAGCCACTCTCTAACCCGACGCTGTAGACATAGGGTAAAAGATCTTGCTACGTTACCCTGCCTCTCACTAGCAAAACCAGTGCTCTGAGTTTAATTTCCCCATCTTCAGTATTTTAATTGGCAAAGCTGCGCGCCCCTCACGGGACCCCCAATTTTCAGGGTAACAATAGCCAGTCCCCAAATTTTGGCTCAGAAGAGATCATGAAGCAAGGCATTGGGGTTTGGGAGCCTTAGGAGGTTAACTGTGCCCAACACAATGACCAATTAGAGCCAGGTCTTCATTGGAGAGCAGTGTGTCAGCCACTTTGCATGACTAGAGCTGTTGTACACAGTGCCCACCTGCTCTCACAGCCCAGGAACCACCAACCAGAGCCAAGTATCAAAAGACATACATTTCATATTGAAGAGAGGGGTGTTTTTGAGCATATTCTGGTCTTAGTTCACCACTAATGGATACTCACAGGCTGCTCACACAGAAGTCAATACTCAATTAAACAACTAACCCACATTATCACCATTTCAGCAGCTAAGTTTCAGTGGATGTAAGTATTTTGGGTAGAGTTGGTTCAGAAAAGTGGAGGGTACCAAACCGGAGAAGGCTGACCTAAAAGGAAGCAGCAATACGTTCTTCATGGGTAACATATCAATGGTGGCTTCTGACCATCTAGGCTGGAGTGGACAGATCTGGGGCTTGATTATTCTACTTTGTTCTTTTATTGACCCAGTAAAAGTTATTGAATGAAATAATCAGAAATCATTGCCAAACACTCTTGTAAACCATCCAAAAATGAGCCAATAGATCTGATGTGTGCCAATAGTTCATCTGCCCTAGCCCTAAGCTATGCTTTCTCCTATATTCCTGCCTTCTTTTTTATTCCTTTCTTAATCCTGCTCTGTGCTCAGTTTAGCCTCTTTTATTACTGACTAGAAGGAACCAACTTTGAACAGCTTAAAAACCCACTAGTCTGATTTTTTCCTCTCATGCACAGACAAACCCATATTCCTTTATTAGCACTGATTAAGATATTCAAGTCCTAGCTTTCCTCCAGAGAGTTCAAAGTAGTGAACAACTCTTCCTCCTCTCTACTTTAGCCTCACAACAGTCCTGCAAGGTAGTTCAGGCTGAGAGAGACTAACTGGCCCAGGATCATCCAATGAGTTTCTGGGTTTGGTGCAGACCTGATCTTAAATAATCCCATTGTGATCTACTATTTTAACCACAACATTCCACTGGCTCTATTTTTGTGACTAGTTGGCTTTCTACTGAATCCCACATAATTCTGTCTATGCCTGTTCCTTATGTTTCTGCCTGAAACTTTGCAATCCTAATCCCAGCCACATTTCCTAATCCCAACCCCACATCCTGCAACATGCTTATTATGTCTTGACAAGACCTAAACTCAGGTTTCTGGCATATATGGACTTGCAGGTGGAGCCTGGTTCCTCATGCGCCATCTTTGGCTTGGGAGGTGTTGGTCTGTCCGTCGTCATGGGCTGCAAAGCAGCTGGAGCATCCAGGATCATTGGGGTTGACATCAACAAGGACAAATTTGCAAAGGCCAAAGAGCTGGGAGCCACTGAGTGCATCTCCCCTGAAGATTTCAAGAAGCCTATTAATGAGGTGCTGGTGGAGATGACCGGGTTTGGCGTGGATTATGCTTTCGAAGCAATTGGCCGTCTTGACACTGTGGTATGAGGTCTATCTTGATGAATACTCCTAAGGCTCAGTGTTGTATTTGGTAACAGAAGGGAGCATCAAATATTTCACAAAGTGTGCATGTTCTTTTCATACTTTTTAACAAGCTTTGCTTCTGGATATTGTCAGCAGCAATGATTTTTGCATTCTTTTCAAAATGTTTAGATGTGCATTTGGCACACACATGCTTGAATTCTCATGTCAGCCTGCTTTTTCTTTGTATCTGTAATAGGAGGCTGCTTTAGCATCCTGCCACTTTGGACATGGAGTCTTTGTGCTGATTGGGGAACCTCCTGCAGGAGCCCGTATCTCCATTGATCCCATTCAGCTCATTTCAGGGAGGAAAGTGTTCGGGTGTTGTATGGGAGGTATGGTATGGTTTATTAAAGTTGGTTCATTCAACTGTTATGCCATGTGTGCATGACTGATGTATTCACTCAAATAGGATTGATGAGTTCACTGAGATAGGATGTGTAGCTTTAAATGGATTGGTTACATATAAATACAAAAGCCTGGTTTTCTGCATCAGCTTTCATAGTGGAACTGTTATCTTCAAACAACTCCAGTTCCCCGTTCCAACTGATACCTGGTGGGAAAATCCATATTCCATACCAATTTCAGGCCTGTATGCTCTTTCTGCCAATTCCTCAACATCACAAATACTGTAGTTAGTTAGAAGGTCCTTTTGAAGTGACCTTACAAAGAACAGTGAAAAACAGAAGCCAAGGTAAACTATTATTAACAGAAGCCATCCTTATTGGTATAAAACAAGACAATATCAGCACAACAAAGGGCCTGCAAGATCCAAATTTCCAGCATGTGTTATACAACTATAAAAGGTGCAAATGTGTAAATATATCATGAGATAAGCCAGGATCTGACCAGTTCCTGGACCCATTTACATGGTGACCTCACAATGGAAGAGCTGAAAATATTACCTGTCCATGAGATTGTGTGCAGGGACCCAAAGAAAGTGTTCAGAGACAGCATAAGTAAGGGTTAATGGACAGTATTTGCCTATGTGTGTTAAAACTACTTCTGTTTCTTAATCATTAAGAATATCTCAATCTTTGCAGCACCCTGTAAAACTGCCATGTGGTTCATAGCATTCATAATACTGAATACTGAAATGACCCTTTGAAGCACATGCTCTGGAGTAGGCAACCAGGTACCCTCCAGATGTTTTGGATCTCAGCTCCCGTCAGTGCTGGGAACTGTGGTTTAATCATCTGGAAGGGACCAAATTGTCTACCATGGAATATACAACTGGCCAAACCAGAGCAGGCTCAATCTAATTCAGTCCGCACACTTAAGAGTGCATTTGTGTTTGTTGTCTGACCACAATTTCCACAGTCTTCACCCATACACTACCTCAGAGTGCCAGTGTTTTAACAAGAAAACATTGGCTGCCAGTATGTTTCTGGAGCCCTTTCCACACGGGGGTAATAAAACAGTGTAACACGACCTCTGACAGAGGTCGTTTATACCGTAAAATGGATTGGGGCGGACTACTTTTGTGTAATTCCACACCCCAATCCGTGCTAGGACGACTGGAAGTGGTGGTGCCACGTGCTTTTTAAAAACCACTTTTCATGAGGTTTTTAAAAGGCACAGGGCGTGCAGCCGCGTGCAGCCATGTAGTAGCGCCCGGTGTAGATTTGCAGGCATGCGCAAGGGCACACCTGCAGACCTGCCAGAGGGTGGGCTTCCGGCTGGCAAGCTTCTCCGGTTGGTGGAGAACCTCTGCCAGTCGTAAGCCGCCATTTTGGACGCCGCAGGACGCTGCAGGACGCCAACAAGTGTGGAGCAGCAAAAACGCGCTGTTCCACATGGCGACGGACTTACCCGGTTGCACGTAAGGTCCCTCCTAGTGTGTTTTCGCCTGTTTCTTCCTCCGCGTGTGGAAAGGGCCTGGGTCAATTCAAACTGTTGGTAGCGATATTCACAGTCCTAGATGGATTTGTATCTCAATATTTGAAGGAACACCTTTCCCACTAGGTGCCTGCCTGATCATTAAGATCAGTTGAAGGGGACTTCTTTAGAATCCCACCACTGGAAGCAGTAAACACTGTGGGGATGCAAGAAATTTCTTTCAAGGCTGGAAAGCCTGCCCTTTGGTAAGTCAGCTAGTCCTGCATTAAAATGTAAGTGTTCACCCAAACATCTGTGGCCCAGTGAGATTAGTCTTCGTTTCTGATCAATTTGCAGGTTTGCTTTTCTTGTAATGGTTAACTTGTTTTGACATGTCTTATGTTGTTTGAATTGTTTACATTGTTTTAAAATGATTTCATTGATTGTATCCTGCCCTGAGGTCTGTTCATACAGGATGGTTTGGAAATAAATACATCTTGGAAGATATGACAAGCCAGGGAAGCAGAATAATTCCTGGATGCAGCAGTTATTTGCAATAGGAGCAGCTAAACAAACATGGAACAAAACTCCTTGGTTTTTTGAACAGATGTCTGGATGCAGGTCTTATCTCTTCTCTAGTCTATTTCTCTACAAGGAAACCAGAGAGGAGGGGGAATATAAAGCAAACTCTGATTCTTTCTCTGGTTTGTTGGAAGAAAAAGGAACCAGAGAAGAGAGAGAGCAATCAGGTTGCTGTTGTTGTTGTTAACTTTATTTATACTTCACTTTTTTCCTGGCAAGAAATCAAAGCAGCTTACGATAATGTTTTTAAAAAACATAGTTAAAAATCATGGAATACAAAAGTTAAAACCCAAATTAAGCAATCAAATAAGAATTAAAACAAAGTTAAAGTATATAATTAAAACTCAAACTTTCCAAAATTCTACATAGTTAACAATAGCTAGCACCCTTTATCAGACAGGCCATAATCATACACTGACTGCCTGTAGGAACAAAGATGTCTTTGCTTGACAACAGAAAGAGAGTAGTGGGGCTGCCAGTCTGACTTCTCTGGGAAGGGAGTTACAGAGCCTGGGAGATTTGGGCAGCACAATAAGCAAGCCACAGAACAAAGCTCTGTGATTTCTTTATCCATTCCTGTTGTGATCAGAAGCAGCTGGGCACAAGGAGCCAACATGCTGCTGATCATTGATAAACCAAGGTTTCCATCAATCCCACTCTTACTGGATTGTGAAAACTGGTCTGAAAATGAAAACTAAAGCAAACATCTGAAAACTAAATTGGGTGCTTGATTGAATTGTTTGTTTGTTTGAGGAAAATGAGTGTTATCTCTGTTTCTAAAACTTTCATCAAGTCATCATCCTTAATTTTTCCATCCTTAAAAAATAACAATTAGTGGTGCATGCTGGCTAAGCCAATGTTCTTTTATTTCTCCTCAGGTTTTAAGATGAGAGATGCTATCCCCAAACTGGTTTCGGAATACATGGGAAAGAAATTTAATCTAGATGCGTTACGAACTCACGTGTTGCCTTTTGAGAAAATTGGTGAAGGCTTTGAGCTTCTGTATGCTGGTAAAAGGTAAGATTTTCCCAACAGGTTTGTTTTTAGTAATTTTTGTATTTAAAAATATCCCAAATGACAACTTTAACGGCTTGTAAACAGAATCACCCAGGATTTTAGCTGATATATATTGGATGAAAATTGAAGGCACACAAGAATATTGGATGTTATTAGCATAGGGGTTGCTGCATTTTTTGTTTGTTTGTTTTTTTGAAATAACATTAATCCTTCTCCTTTTCCCTTTCTTTCAGTGTCCGCACTGTCCTGTTGTATTAACCCAGCCTCCTCATTCTATGAATCCTTTACACACCTAACCAAATTCAACAGAATTTCAGTGAACATGAACATGTGTTGAAATTAATTGAAGTTTGCAACCTATTTGAGGCTGGCAAGCTAATGCAGAAAAAATATTTAAGTCCTCTATTCCGACTGTAAAGTGTACAGGTGTTCTGTGTATGTGAGGTAGGGGATGCTTTGACCTCAGTCCTAGGATCAACCACTATTTATGGCCTTTTACAGGAACAAAAATTAGTTTGGATCTGAAGGTGACATGAAGAGACACCAGCCACTAATGATCAAGGCTCTCTGTCATAAGAGCAATCTGTAATCTGTAAGACAGCCCATATTCTACCTGTTGAATATATCAGGAAGCAGTTATATTTTCTCAATAGACTGATCCTATTGGCCTTTGGGTTCAAACTGGCCACTTCCAGATCACCAGTGGTCTTCTTCCAAACAGCATAACTTGGCTCAGGCTGGAGAACCTCCAGCTCTGAAGTCAGTTCCCAGCAGCCATAACCAGCCTATTCAATTGTGCAACCTTACAATTGCATTTGATGTTTACTGTTAAATGTAAATAGTCTGCCATTAAGGTAATTTTCTCTGCATCTCTTGTGTTCAGATTTTTCTGCCTAAACAATTGCAGTGTCGACTCACTTCACAGAGATAAAAATTTGATTTACAGAAACAGGAAGCCATTGTTCAGTGATTGCTTACATGGGATATGGATTCTGGTAAATAAAAATACCCAGTTCACCTGCTTTGTGTTTCTTTCTGCCTTTTTGATGATGTGTTAATTCTCTATGGCAGGGCTGAGAAATGTGTGGTCCTCCAGAAGTTGTTGGGCCACAATTCCCACAATCTCATTTTAAAAGCACAGTAAGCTCCACCCTTTTGCTTTAGGCTACACCCTTTACTTGTGCAGCCCTTGAGGGTTTGCCCAACTCGAAAACTGGCTGCCAGCCCTATAAAAGTTGCCTATCCCTTGTTTACCTGAACACATCTAGATTTCTGCACCTTCAATACAACCTTAGATATGGGGAGGGTGGAAGCCTGCATTTGATGAGGGCAGGTATATACAGACCATCCACATAAAAGTTTCTGCACATAGGACATTCCCAATCAGGTACAATCTCTAACCTCTCTTTAGAGGCATCCAGCTCTCATTCTGCACAAACACCAACTGGGTTGGCACTTGAATCTTGCTCCAATAGAGGCAAAAGGGCAGCATATTTAATGGAAGAACAATGTGCCAGCTGGCCATGTGGCACACACAGCTCTGTTCTCCAATATTTGCCATCCTGACAAACACCAAAGAGCATTACTTTTTAAGCTGTCTGATGCAGTAGACTGGCATGTTTTTCTCAATGTGCCATGGACTAGTATCATATATGTGGCATATTGTTATTATATTCAATAGCTTCTTGGAAACTCACTACAGACAGGCAGCCAATGACTTGCACTATGATAAGCACCATCATAGAAGCCAAAGTTAACCATATCTGACCAAACAAAGTCCCAGGAAAAAAAGCCTGTAAAATGGGCATAGCCTTCCACCTGTCTCTCTCTCTGTCTCTGAAACAATGTTGTGAAATGAAACAGTTACATGCGAAAAGGATTTAGGAGTCTTAGTAAACCACAAGCTGAATGTGAGTCAGTAGTGTGATGTGGTAGCTGTTCTCCTTTAGTCAGACCCTACCTGGAATACTGGATCCAGTTCTGGGCACCACAGTTCAGGAAGGATATTGACAGTCAGGTGGAATGTGTCCAGAGGAGGGCAGCCAAAATGGTAGAAGGCCTGGAAACCATGCTTTATGAGGAGTGGCTTAGAGAGCTGGATGTGTCTAGCCTGGAGAAGAGAAGGTTAAGAGGTGGCGAGATAGTCATGTTTAAATATTTGAAGGGCTGTCATATGGAGGATGGGACAAGCCTGTTTTCTGCTGCTTCAGAGACTAGGACATGGAGTAACAGCTTCAAACTTCAGGAAAAGAGATCCCATCTAAACATTACGAAAAACTTCCTGACAATAAGAGCAGTTTGACAATGGAATATGCTATTTCGGCATGTGGTGGAGTCTCCTCCTTTGGAGGTTTGTAAACAGAAGTTGGACGGCCATCTGTCAAGAATGCTTTGATAGTGCATTCCTGAGATGTCCGCCCTACAGAAATCTTTCCTAGACCCCCTGCCCAACCAGTCATTAAGAGATTGTCATGACTACCATCAATATTTTGTCATCTAGAGTTAAGACAATCAGCCCATTCTGGACTCCTTTGTCAGCCTCATGAGAAAGCAATTGCTTTGTCCACACACCCTCCTTCAGGGTAGGAAATAGGGTATAAAAACCCTAACTTTGACTCCCGCAAATTGTAGTATGTTAGGCATATTAATTGCACATGGCACCTCAGACTCCCGTTCCTCCATGCTACCCTCAGATGCTGTCTAAGCCACTCCGTTTTGACCTTCTGCTTCAGGACTGGAAACTATCACCCTTTCCATCCAATCTCTCTCTATCCAACCTTTCTTGCCTCACTTTCCGATAGCCTTGTAGGAAGCTCTACTGGTATAGTAGAAAATCAGAGGGGGATACTGAGTATTTGTGTATTTAAAAAAAACAAAGAAGCGCACGTTTCACATTAAAGAGGTAAATATCATTCTTTGATTTCAGTTTCAGACATAACACTTTCATGCATATATGGACCTATAAAAGAGATCAAGAAATCAACATGTGTATATTAATTTTGTAACTACTAGACCTATGTTTGAGCCTTATCATGTGACTCAGAAAATGAGCATGTTTTTTGAAAGTTGTATAAAATTGTGACTTAGGCTTTCTCTCTTTCTTTCCCTTACAGCTGTGTCTTATAGTTTTAGTATCTTTACTATTCAGCGTTGTCAAATGTCATTCATTAAAGTCAAATTAGGCACATTAAATCTACCAAACCCATCTTTTGAAAAATTCAATCTCTTTTTGGTCTCTGCTTTTTATTTAAGAGAAATTTAGAATGATTCCTTTATGATTTTTTAAAAAATATGAATTCTATGAAAATTTTTGAAAAATTTATGAAAGGGAAAGAAAGTGATTCATTTCAAGAAAAGAAAGCTAGGCTTAACTCCCCCCCCCTTTTTTTTTTTAAGGAGTTGACTAAAAGGTCATTTTTTGTTGGTTTTGTTTAAATAGAAAATAAAAGTACTCTTGTACATACATTCTTCCTTGGCATCTTCTACCAAAGAAATGTGTGGTAAAACTTTTAAGCCTCCTGAATAAGGTTAAAAAAAAATAAAATAGGAAATTTTAAAAAGGAAATTATTAATTCTCCTCTACCTGGACAGCTATTTGCATTAGAATTTTTATCCTTTATGGACAGAAGGAACCACACAAAAAGAGTAAGCTAATTAAGTCACCCAAATTAAACAAATCCATTGTTGTTGTTGTGTGCCTTCAAGTCCTTTCCAGCTTATGGCAACTCAAAAGGTAAAACCTGCTGGCTCCAAACAGATCCCTGGAAAAATTTTATTCCCTAGTCAAAACAGAACTGACATTTTTTATTATTATTTATTATATCTATAATTAAACTCAACACACAAACATACAGTAAGCTATGGATAAAATCAATTTTATGCATGGGTTCCCTGCGATCTGAAAGTTATTTCAAACTTTCTCAGCAGTAAAAAGATGCAGAATGTCTTGGTCTCGTCAATCGACTACATTTCCCAGAGATCGCAGCGGCACGTCTACGGTGGCCGAATGGTCCGGGCGAAGTATTGTTAGCCTCCTTTGTGATGAATGCATGCGGCCGGGGCTGAGGCTGTTATTGTTCCAGCTTTGCAAGGCAGAGATCGGTGCAAGTGCACCAAAGGGGTGGAGCGGATTCCCGTGTGCAAACTAATTTGCAAATATGGACACTGCGGGGAAAGTAAGGAAATAAAAAGAAGTCTCTTTCTTTTCTTTTTTTCTTAATATGGAAGCTCATATAGTCTAAAAATGGGTCCTTTAAAGGCTGCACGCATCTCCACCTCCTCCGGAAAGTAAATGCCATTGAGCTCAGTGGGATTTACTGCCGAGTAAGCATGCTGAGTCTTCCATGGTTCCTAGTCTTCAGTTCTAATAATAATCTAGGAAGAATTGCCATTGTGTGCCTTCAAGTCTTTTCCGAGCTATGGTGACCCGAAAGCCATCTGATCACGGCCTTTTCTTAGCAAGGTTTGTTATGGGAGGGAAGGGGTTGCCTCTGAGGCTGAGAGAGTGTGATCTTGCCCATGATTTCCATGGCCAAGCGGAAACTCGAACCGTGGTCTCCAGGCTGTTTCCCCAGTAGACTGTTGCAGCGCTGTTATTCCACTCTGAACATCCTTGAGGCCCCTCCCTAAACTGCAAACCCCAGGGCCAATTCCGCACTAGTCTGTTATAGCGCTATGATTCCACTTTCAACATCCTATGGAATCCTGGGGTTTGCAGTTTCGGGAGGGGCCGGCCGGCCCCTCCCGAAACTGCAAACCCCAGGATTCCATAGGATGTTGAAAGTGGAATCATAGCGCTATAACAGTCTCGTGCAGAAACCCTACAGGACTCCATAGGATGTTGAAAGTGGAATCGTTGCGCTATAGCAGTCTAATGCGGAAATAGCCCCAGAGTCCTAACCCGATAATCAAACGCCTTCTTAACGCCAGCTCTTAAATTGCACTTTGATCACAAAATATTTTGGTTTAAATCAGTTGCCTTCCACATATAAAAATTTGAATTCCTAACAGTTAAAGGTGTGGATCCTGCTCTTGTCTCCTGAGAAGAACATTCCATTGAATGCAACAGAGCTTACTCCCATATATCAATCAGACTACTTTGGCTATGAACGTAGCCTTTGAAACACGTTGCTGCAGAAACTGGGATTAACTGATAGCAAAGGAGTCATTTGAGTGGGCTTGCAGCAGAGGCAGATGAGATGGGAAACAGAATCAGTCTATGATCCTTCCAGAATTGGCTGGATCACACCTTCCATCATCCCTAATAATAAGCCACACTAGCTGGTACGGTAGGAATAAGAGCCCAACTGGAACTGAATTAAGACATACCCAGATCCTACATCTAAGAGGCACTATAGCATTACTTTTAAAATAGTATAGTCCTCTCTGAAACCTTAATGAATATTTTGTGTTTGTTTCTTTTTTTTTAAAAAAAAAGGGTTCCCATTGTATTCTTATTTTGTGCTTTATGTAAATAAATAAATACTGAACTTTACTGGATGCATGGTAGAAAGCATTTCTGGAATAACAGTTTTATCTGAATAGTGATTTAAATTCCAAGCAGTCATTTCAGTCTGCACAATTTGTGACTTGAGGAGCTGAAGGTAAGGCAGCATTAGCGTGTTTTTGCTGCCCGACTGAAACTAGATATACAGGACTGTGGCATACAAACCATATGTGTGTGTCCCTTCAGGCCACCTATCAGTTTATGGTGACCCCCATGAATTTCATAGGGTTTTCTTAGGCAAGGTGGCTTTGCCAGTTCTTTCCTCTGAAATATAGCCCACAGCACATGGTGTTCTGGGTTGGTCTCCCATCTAAATACTAACCAGGGCTGACTCCGTTTAAATTCCAAGACCAGATGGGATCTGATGCCTTTAGGCCATAAGGCAAACCTATCCTGGGATTTTCCTAGCAAGATTTGTTCAGACGGAGTTTGCTTTTGTCTTCCTCAAAGGCTGAGATAGTGTGTCTTGCCCAAAAACATAATATGTAGCTGATGGCAAATGTTTGGCTTGGTGAGTCATGAGTAGTGCTGGGTTTAGTGATACTGAAATGATTACATTTCTAAGACTCTAACAGCGAAACCTGATGCAGGTTTATTCAAAAGAAAACCTTGCTGGGTTCATAAAGGTTTGTTCCCAGTTAACTGTATCGTTGGCCCTTCAGTTTGCTAGGATTAGGGGAGCAGGACACCCACAAAAGTGGAAAAATCACAAATATCAAAATGTGTGTGAATATGTCTGTGTGGAGAGCAGGCACCCAGGGTCCAAACCACGTCTGAGAAAGGGGGTAGGTTAGCATGGTGGCCCTATACCTCCTCTCTTTTGCCCATCTCCTTCCTTGGGTGCCAGGGGGCATCAGGAGAGGGTTTGTGGTGCTGAAAAATTGGGCTGCGAGCTGTCCTTAGCTGACCGGAAAGCAGCTGGTGGTGGAAGAGGAGGATTAGAGGCCATTTTTAAAGGGTTGTGGGGCCTGACTGGAGCTGCTGAGAGGGAAGGTTCCCCCCGACAAGAAGCACCTGAGGTTGGCGGGGGGGAGAGTTGGAGAAATTTTCAAACAATGAAATCCGTGAAAGTGAAACCTGCAAATGTGGAGGGCTGACTGTATTTCTTCTGTTATTTATTCTACTTGTTCCCTTTCTCTTCCCTCCAACAAAGTTAAGAAGACATGCATCATTTTTCTCACAACAGCCCTGTGAGGTAGTTTAAGATGAGATATAGAGACAAGCTCAAGATTGGCCAGATAATTTTAAAGCATGAGTGGGGATCCTAGGCAGTTTCTGCACTACACTCTTATAGTGCTATGATTCCACTTGCAACATCCTATGGAATCCTGGGGTTTGCAGTTTCGGGAGGGGCCAGCCGACCCCTCCCGAAACTGCAAACCCCAGGATTCCATAGGAGGTTGAAAGTGGAATAATCGCGCTATAAGAGTGTAGTGTGGAAATGGCCCTAGTCCAGCACTGCAGTCACTGCTTCTTGCTGGCTGTTATGATCAGCTACTTATAACTGCTATTTCCATACATTATCAATATGTGCTGTGCTGAGTCCTCCTCCTTGAAAACAATCTTATGAGCCTCAAGAGAAGACACTTAAGGTATTTCAGAACAAGGTTGGGCAACTTCCAGCAATCCAGGGGTCAATTTTTGGTTCCCCCAGAATCTATTGCAGGCTATGCAATAACAAACTGGAAGTGTCTGGAAGTACAATTGCAGGTTCATAACCACCCCCTTTGGAGCGTGGGGGTTTAGGAGAACTTAATCTTGTTCTTCCTGTTAGAGGCCCCAGATTTTTTTTTTTCCCCAGCAGTGGGCTAGGAGGGTCTTAGAGGTTGTAAAACGGAGGAGAGGGCTGCATGTATTGTGTAGATCACGTGTTGACCACCCCAAACTAAAGGCTACCGTTTTCAAACCATTTACAACAACTAGTACATGTGGAAGTGCGTTAATAAGTCAACTGAAAGTATAAGTTGAAAAAGTATACAGTTAAAAGAAAGGATAATACAAAGTCTGAATAAGCAATTATATTAAAAACATTGTTACTTCAATTTCAAAAGTAGTTAAAACATACTAAATGTCTCATGGTTGTTTCATTTTTTTTCTATAGATGATAAAATGTAAAGCTGCGGTTGCCTGGGAAGTAGGCAAGCCACTTTCTATTGAAGAGGTAGAAGTTGCTCCACCAAAGTCTCATGAAGTTCGTGTTAAGGTAGATCAAACTCTTTCTAGCAATCTCGGTGCTCTTTCATAACATGAGTGATTCCCTCGCCCTTACCAATATACATCCTTTACCTCTTGTTCTGTTTCTTGGGCAGCTTGTGAAATGGCCTGTCAATACAAATTAGGCTGGTAGCAGGAAGGTAAAGGCCATTTTTGCACTACACTGTTATAGCTCTATTATTCCATTTTCAACATCCTGTGGAATCCTGGGGTTTGCAGGTTAGGGAGGGGCATTTAGAATTCTCAACGGGAGAGCTCTTTGGCCTCAGTAATCTACAAACCCCAGAATCCACAGGATGTTGAAAGTAGAATATTGACAGTATAATAGTGTAGTGCAGAAAGGCCCAGAAACTCTGTAGAACTCACTCTCTCTCTCTCTCTCTCTCCCTCTCTTTCTGTGTGTGCATGTATGTATGAAACTCACTTGTCAGCATTTTTGGAGTCTCCTTAAGGGTCTAGATATGGACACTCATTGTTAGCAGCTGCCCTTCAGAATTTTGCACTGCACCACGTGCATGCAAAATCAATACTAGAAGATTAACAATTTAAAACAATTTAAAAAAATTAAATCAACTAAAAGCATGTTAAAGACAGTAATCAGTTAAAACAGATGTAAAAGACTAAAATAGTTTTTTTTTTCCAGAAAACAGTGTATAGCATTTGAGGTAAATTAATGAGGCCCAAAGGCTTTAATAAATAAATGTTTTTACCTAGCACCTCAGTGAAACCAACATAGTGCCAATTGGGCCTCCAAGGGGAGGGCATTCTACATTTGGGGTACTATGGCCAAGAAAGGTCTCTCCCATGTCTTACAGCCTAAGTTATAATGGTGTATTCACCTCACTGGTGGGACACAGAAGAGCATCCTTCTAAGCAGATCTCAATCCTCAGGTAGGTATTTATTGAGAGAGACACTCTTTCAATATCAAGGTCCTGGAATTTCTAGGGCTTTAAATGTCTTTGTAAGTATCTTGAATTCAGCCCAGAAACATATTGGCAACCTGGTAGGACTGCTATTATCTGATGTCCAGATGCTTGTCCAGTGAGCAATCAAGCCACTGCATTTTGCGCTAGTTGCAGCTTCCAAGTTGTCTTCAGGGACAGCCTCATGTGTGGGTACCTATATGGATGCTTATAGTTCTCTCTGTGGGATTGACCAAATGTTGTCTCTTACAGATAATAGCCACAGGGATATGTGGGACAGATGACCATGTCCTGATAGGTTCTTTCCCTAAAGTCAATTATCCTGTTATCCCAGGCCATGAAGGAGCTGGAATTGTGGAGAGCATTGGTGAAGGAGTGACATGCCTAAAACCAGGTATTTGAGAAGATGGGTCCGTTGTTTTAAAATGCATTTTAATTTCTTTAAAAGCATCATAGAAATGCAATAAGTTATAGTAAATTTTGACTTGCATAAGAATGTTTATGCCCCAGTCTGTTGTTATATTTCAGTTTGTCTCTGGCAACCAAACAATAATTATTTAATTACTGTAGGATCTTATTTATTTAATTTATTTAATTTTTAAAAAAGAAGTAAATAAGCATATATGTGTGAGAGAGGCAGAGAAGTATCACTTTAAAAGTTATGATTTAACCTGCTAATGCAGAATTCCATTCCATGGCATGTCTGTTTTAATGTAGAAAGCTCTTGTGTGTAAGGAAAGTATTTCTATGCTCTTCCACAGAAGATACAAATAGAAAAATATGTTAATGACACCCCTGAATCAAACATGTCTCCTTGAGATGCTTGTTTTCTATGGACTAAATGTTTATCTTAGATGAGGAGAAATTTAAACATGAAAAGCCTCCACTTGCAGCCTGAAGTTATAAAGCCCAGAAAAATCTCTTGACCAATGCATCATAAACAGACTTATTTAAAAAAATAAACTATACTGAAGTAGACTGCAGACTAGACGAACCCCTTCTAAGGAAAAGCTAGTTGCAGAATGTGCTCTACCAAGATATGTGCTAGAAAAAGATGTGGAAGAGAAAAAATTGACTGGGGAAGGAACTGAAGTCACCCCTAAGGGAATCAGGACCCTTCCACACTATAAAATTATAGCACCATGATTCCTTGTTTAATTGCTGTGACAACATCCTGTGGGATCCTGGGATTTGCACTGTGGAGCAGAACTATAGCTCTCTAGCTGAAAATTCTAAGTATTTCTTGCTAAAGTGGAGATCTCAAGCTTTGATAGGATGGAACCATGGCAGTTAAAGTGAAATCAAAGCACTGTAATTGTGGAGTGTGAAAGAACCCATAGTTGCAGAGGGAGAACAAAGTTAAACAAGAGGGAAATGCCAATGTCACCCCAAGTAGCTGACTCTGTCACTGCTGCCTTGCCTCCCACAAGTTTACTTAGTTCTTTGTGCATCATGCTCTTGCCCTCGTCTTCATTTCCAACAATCAGTCCCACTGCAAACAGGAACAGTTGAGCAAACCATGGACATTTTATCTATGGTTTGTTTACATTCAAGCCTGGCAATCTACATTATCTTGGAGCAGTCAAGAAATAACCCTAGAAGCCACGATAGGTTATTTCTCTGGCTTGTCAAGGGACAGAGACAGGGTAGATTACTGGATTCAAATGCCACAATAGCTGTTCCTGCTGGTAACAGAAACAACAGATCAATATGCACGAGTTGTAGTCTTATTTTTTTTAATGTTCTTTCAGAAGGCTGTCCTATCATCCTGAGAACATAAAGTTAATTTATGACAACTTTGCATTTCATAAATGGTTGTGGAAACAAGATTATTATGTTTCTATTTATTTATTCCCCCTGCTTTTATTTTATTTCTAGGAGACAAAGTCATCCCACTTTGTTTGCCTCAGTGTGGAGAATGTAACTCATGCTTAAAATCTAATACCAACTGTTGCCTGAAAACCCAGTGAGTTCATTTGGAAATTTCTCTTGCATTTCACTTGACTGTTGGCAATGCACAGTACGGAGGGATGTGTGTTGTTGTTACTGACAAGTCCAGTTTCTCTGAAACAGCCTCTGTGAACCTCAAAACCTGATGCCAGACAAAACTAGCCGATTTACCTGCAAAGGGAAACAAGTCCACCACTTCCTTTGGATCAGCACTTTCTCGGAATATACAGTCATGCCTGACTCTAGTGTTGTTAAAATTGATGCTGCCGCCCCTCTGGATAAAGTCTGCCTTTTTGGCTGTGGATTTTCCACAGGTTATGGAGCTGCCCTCAATACAGCTCAGGTGAGGCATCTCATACACATGTTATGGTTCCATGCCGCTGAGATATCTTCTCTGAATTCTAGTATATCACATTCTGAAGCTGGCACTGATCCTGCCCCCTTTTCCCTCTGGCTTTGTAGGTTACACCTGGCTCCACCTGTGCTGTCTTTGGTTTGGGAGGAGTGGGTCTTTCTGTGGTCATAGGATGCAAAGCAGCCGGAGCATCTCAGATCATTGGGATTGACATCAACAAAGAAAAATTCCTAAAGGCAAAAGAACTGGGAGCCACAGAGTGCCTTGACCCTCGGGATTACAAGAAGCCCATTCAGGAAGTGCTAGTTGAAATGACAGGTCATGGTGTCGACTATGCATTTGAGGTTGTTGGATGTTTGGATACATTGGTATGTGCTCTGTTTCATCCTTGCAGCACTGTTGTGTAGCTTTATGCTTCATTCTGGAGGCACAGGGTTTCATATTTTTTTGGGAAACAAGGTGCCACAGAGTAGTGATTTTCAAACATTTTGCCTTTCAAACTACCTTTTTGTCTATTTGGCAGTGTGAAAGGAGGAACTGGGCAAGTCTGGTTGTTGCCAGCCAATCACAATTCAGGGAATGCTGTGAAGGGGTGCTTACAGGGGAGAAAGGATACAAAACTGAGGTTTGTCTCTGACAGAAAGCAGATAGGAAAGAGATGGCCTAGGGATAAGGGAAAGAATGCAGAGAGATGGGGAACAATGAGCTAAAACAGAGAAAAGCTGCAGAGAGAAAGGGGTGGCATAGAACAGGGAAAAGAGTGCACAGAGATGGGGAAAGATAGTATGTGCATAACTGTGCAGACACATTCAGGTTGCCTGTTGACTTGTGGTGACGCCATAAATTTCATAGGATTTTCTTAGACCAGGAGTACTCAGAGGTGGTTTTGCCAGTTCTTTCTCTTAAATTAAGCCTACAGCAGCTGGTATTTCTTGGCAGTCACCCATCCAAGTACTAATGAGGGATGACTCTGCTTAGCTTCCAGATCAGAAGAGATCTAGTGCCTTTGGGGCATCCAGGCATAGAGATAGGAAAAAGACTGCAGAGGGATAAAGGAAAGATGGCATAGAGATAGGGAAAAGCTATAATATATAGAACAATCAGCCAGGGGAAGAACTGAATAGGGTTTTGGGGAGCTGTTAAAGAATAAATAGTTCAGGGATTAATGTGTGATCTAATTGTGTATTAATAAACTTCTACTTGTTGATTCTCTTTTACAAATATTTCTGGCTGTTCCTGTTAAGTTTTGATAAGAGGATCTGGTCATACTTACCACAGTGAACCCACTGAACAACATGGCCACTGGTCCACATAGGGATCACCTTGAGGCCCAAGTGCCCATTCCAGGAAGGGATCTTGAGGGGAAAGGGGACAGGGTGAGTGACAGGAGCTTAAGGGCTTGGAACTGCAGGGCCAACCTAGAGAAGGATTCCCTCACAACCAGATTGCCATGCAATCCCTGCATCAGGTGTGGAAAACAAAGGCCTAGATTCTACATGTGTGTATAACTCTACATGTGTAGTTCCATGTCCTTCCATTGCATGGCAGCTGTCAAGGCCCAGAAGGGGTTGCTGCTGTTGTCTCTTACTGGGAGGAGGGGGAACAAGGGAGGCAGTTCAACCCATACAGAAGCAGCTGGTCTCAGCTTGCTCAGGGCTGCCCTGGGCCCCTTCTCCCAAAACCCCAGGAAAACCAGATCATCATGTTCTGAATGACACCCCCACTCCTCATCCCTCAGGTAAGAAGGGGCTTGACAACTGCTGAGTGCATAAGCTACTAACAAGATGCCAGCTTCTGCCTGTCTCCCAGCAGATAATGGTGAAAAATGCTGGGAACTGAAGTGCAGTAACATCCAGAGGGTGACATAATTTCTACCTCTGATGTAGATGTTTTGTACTCCAATCTCACCCAACCTGGTCAGTAGTAACGAACTGTGGAAGCTGCAGCCCCAAACTTAAGTGTGCCAAAATTTCCTGAGTCCTGCCCTCTTTATCTGTATTAAATCCCTTGAAAGCTGGCAAAGTGTGATAAGTTCACACGAGTTCAATCAGAACAGTAGCGAAGTCTAGTGAGTTCCCATCAGCACCTGGCAGAGTACAAAGACTGTATCCTGGAACATTACTTCATGCCTACCTCCCATAGTTTCAAAGCATAAATGAATTTTATGTAACATTTATGTAATACTCCGCTGATTTCTTTGGTCACTAATCAAAAATATTAGCAGAAGAAGCTTGCTGAGTAATTAAGAAACCTACAGACCTGAGGCTCTCTATGCTGGTCACTTCTGTGTTTGTCACAAACCCTGGTTTTCAGGGGAAGAGCTTCCTTCACACTGATAAACTATATTTTTGTTTGCCCTAAATACCAGGACTTGAGACCATGGTTTGAACTTGTTTTCAGTTTGGTTTTGAGGTAAACCAAAGAAGGGAAGGGCCAGCAAATATCACATAAACTCAAGGCCTTCAAATATACTTTCAAGTGATACCAAACCATGAACTTCTGACCACTTCCAGTTTGTTTGTTTGTTTGTTTGAATATTTAACAATATTTGTGAACCCACCCACCCACCTTGAAGTCCCAGGGATGGAAAATTGGGCACTGGATCTGCCACATTAGCCAACCTCTGCTTCAATGTATTTATAATTATCTTTTATGATTAATAAGACTAGTAGCAGGGGGAGCCAGCATGATATAGTAGTTTGAGCATTGGACTGCTTGGCCACGGAAATCATTGGGTGACTGTGGGCAAGTCACATGCTTTCAACCTCAGAAGGAAGCAAAGGCAAAAACCCCTTTGGAATAAATCTTGCCAAGAACACCCTGTGATGGCTGCTTCTTAGGGTCACCAAAAGTCAGAAATGGCTTGAAGGGACAGAACAAACACAAGGAGGCAGTTTCAAGGTCTTCTTGCTCAGCTGCCAAGAGAACTTGGAAGTCTTAGAGTATTATGCACCTTGACTTTGCAACCAGAAGGCGATGCCTATTTGCTGTTCCACTTCAGGTACCAAAATATCATGGGCTGCTCCCATCACTTGAGTGATGCAGGAAATCTAAAGCAAAAGGGGAGCCTTGTAGCTTAGTTTCTGCTGTGCAGACTGCATAGCCCAGATTAGAACAAGAGCAAGCCAGTAAAGGAGGACATTATGGCTGCATACAGACAGCAAAACACAATGGATATGCCTTTTATTATCTTTCAAAATGATAAAACATAAAATGTCACTGCTCCTTTGCATTACCTGTTTAATGTCTTTCCTTTTTCAATTAGACTGCTGCTCTGGAATCTTGTCACCTGGGTTGTGGCGTCTGTGTGATGGTTGGTGTGCCTCCTTTAGGCTCCCGGCTCTCCTTTGATCCTATGCTGCTTTTTACAGGGCGGACCTTGAAAGGGAGTTTCATTGGAGGTATGATGGTGTACAACAGAGAAATGAGCACAATGATAAAAGAATGTTTTTTAATTTTGTTTTTTCAGGACACTGAAATTAATAATTGGTGTATAAGGATGCTTAAATGAGGAGGGGGGTGTCCAGATATATAAACTGGGCAATCAATTACATCTGATAGTTTGGATTCTTGACCATATTTCATAACATTATAATAATTTATTAGAAATTAATAATAATTTATTAGAAATGTTTTCCTGGAGCTGAACATAGGATTAAGTCCACCACTGCTTTACCCCACCGTGTCCTCCAGAGGTTTTGAACTAGAATGCCCATCAGCTCGGACCATTGTCCATGTAGGCCAGGAATGATTAGAGTTGTGAGCCAGAAGGTTTGAGCATACTAGAGAACTACTGCCATTTCAAAAACTTCCAAAAGCAAAGCAAGATATAAGAAAGAATGAGCAATTTATGGACAAAGCAAACCACATACTTTCTAACTTCATCTTGTATACTTTTGGTGCTATAAGATGTCTAGGTAAATTGTACACATTTTGTGTTGAGACATACAAAAGTGCCCATGAGGATGAAATCTGACTATATGGTACAGGATATGGTAGATGGCTTTGTTTGTTTTCAGGGTGGAAGATGAAAGATTCTATCCCTCACCTGGTATCCAGTTACATGGAGAAAAAGTTTAACTCAGATGCTTTGATAACCCACACTTTGCCATTCAGCCAAATCAGTGAAGGGTTCAAGTTGCTTCATTCTGGAAAGAGGTGAGATTTATGACTTGTTGAGATTTGCTTTTAATGAAGACAACTTCAACACAGAAATCAGCAAGGCAGGACAGTTTTGAATCTTTCTGTGGAGCAAGAATTGGTCTCCAAGAGCTTTGTCTGAAATTGCAAGAAATGAATAAGATTCTGGTACCATTCTTGTAATAAGAACAAGTGATGGATCAAACCAAAGGCCCATCTTGTCCAGTTTTTGTTTCCAACAGTGCCTAATCAGATGGCTTTAGGAAGCCTACAACGAGGGTATGAGCACAACAGCATCTTTATTCTTGTGTTCTGTAGCAACTGCTGTTTAGAGGAATCGTGACTCTGACCCTGGAGTAATGTATGGCCAGTGTAAATAGTACCCAAGTTGCAATGATGCAACAGTAGCAAATGCTTCAGGGTCCTCAGTGGCTAGGGACCCCAGGGTGCTTTTGCTGCTGTACACACACACACACACACACACTTCTTGTAATGTGATGGTGTTGAGAGAGGTGCTCCTAGGGAGGAGAGGAAGCTGTAGATTTCTCAAGATTCTGTAGCATTTACTGGCTGAGATTTCACATGCTTCATAGGCATGGTTCTATGTTCTTCTACTGCCCAGAAGCTGTAAAGTCCCAGTAGCACCCCCTGCTGCTGTAAGTTATTGTTGAGAAAGGGAAAGGAGAGGAGGCAGTTGAGACCATAGAGAGGCAGCTGGTCTCAGTTCAGTCCGACGGGAGAAACGAGTGCACCTGCCTTTTCCTTCCCTCAGGAGCTGAGAACAGCCAGATCTTCATGGTCTGAATCACCTCCTCTCTCCCTCCCCTCCTCCCCAGTGAGCAAAACTGAGGCCATTCCATCCGGCTGGATAGCTGCCAGGCTTCCAAGGTTTTTGGACAGAAAAAGACAGAAAGGCGATGGCATATGTAAGTTATTAAAAGGATGTCAGCCATTATCTGTTTCAGCCTGATTTTCCCAGATGCAGAACGAATGAAGAAGTAAGGAGCACATTGGGGTTGCTGCTTCTAAGATTCTGGCCTTGACTATGCCTGGGATAAAGGCATGAGAGCTACCCAGAACGGTTCCCTGATTTGGACTCTGGCTCACAGAAGGGCTGCTTTTTGACCCAATGATGGAAAACCAGTTCTCCACATATGCACAGAGGAGGCCTGGCTTTTGGAACTACTCTAAGGCCGTAACCACCTTAATCTGGCCTTGCTCATAGCCACTGATAGCCTCATGCTTGTGAATTTATCTGATTCCTATTTCAAGCCATCACAAGATCCTTTGGCAGCAAATTCCAAAATTAAGCTCCTTCATTGTGTGAAGGGACTGCTTTTGTTTAGTCTGTCTGGAATCTTCTGCCATAGCTGCATTGGACAGTCCTAGGTTATAATACAATATTGTTGTTGTTTTCTCTCAGTTCAGCTTCAACTTATGGCAATCCTATAAATGAGAGATCTCCAAGAACCCAGGCACCAATATCCAATGACAGGGAGATAAAAACTTCTCCAAATCTGTTTTCTCCACATCCTGCATAATGTTGTACACTTCAAGATGTTTCCCTTCAAGTGCCTTTTTTCCCCCCCTAATCTAAAAAATCCTAAACATTTTTATCTTTCTTCAGGGCTGGGGGATTGCTGCAACCCCTTGATGATTTGGTCAGAGCAATTTGTTATAGGGAGGTGAAGTGCAGGATTGTTTGGGGCAGGAACTGTGGGCAGCATGACCTTATCCTTGGAGCTGTGTAAAGTGCTAACTGCAGTGTCCACCTGTAACCCATGGTCTGCCCTCTCCCAACACTTGTCCGAGATGGTTACTTTATTTTTAAAGCAGAGCGTGGAACATTATTGGGTGGGTAAGGGGAGGATTATATTCCTTATTGCTCCAGATACTGAGCGGGTTGTTAAGGTTCCTGTCCACTTGCAAGTAATGCATTGTGTTACTTGTTCCTAATATATTAATGCTAGCATTCTATTAGCATTGCCCCTAGGGGTCCCCCCCCTTAGAGTTGAATGTGGGCAGCACCCACACCTTCTGGCCTCATTTTCCCTTTCAAAATAAAATCCAAGCTGTGTATGTCTCACCTGGATTCTTTGCAAGTCCATCGGTGCACCATGAAGCCTCCTGGAAGTGGCAGTGTTGTAATCTGTGGATTGTAAATCCCTAGAGTATAAGCTGTAGGTATCCATGCTTTGGAAAAGGTACCACAAGCACTTCTGGGAGGGTTCCTGGAATGTTCATTTGTCTGGCAAAAAAAGCTGCATGTGAGATGTGCAGCTTGAATTCCATTTTAAAAAGAAAAAGGGTTGGGAAGGGGGCAGCTGCAACAGCTTTAATGAGGGGATGATCCTACACTTGTTGTAGGGAAAAGGCCTTGTTTCTCCACTTTAAGGACCAACAGTATTTGGCTCCCATTGCTACAAAAGGAATTATAGGAAACACATTACTCTGTAATGTAGGCATATGTATTGTGTTGTTATTGGCTCGCAATTTCCAACACTCCCAGCCAGTGTAGTGGCATCTAGATATTGTTGGATTGTAGCTGCCATCAGCCCTAGCCAACACAGCAAATAGTAAGGAATGTTGGGAGTTGTAGTCTAACAACATATGTAGGACCATGCTGTGAGAAACCCTACTGTACACCAAGCTCTCTTTTAAAGGTCTCCCACTGATTCTGCCATCCTACCCATTGTTTTATAAGGAGGCATATGAACAGCCTTATTATGTCTGCTTAATATAGCCTCTCTTTAGGAATTTTCCTTAAGTTTGCTGCAGCCATTTAAGGTGACTGTCCTCTGCAACACAAAGATATACAGTAAAATGAATTTTGCTACATCAGTGAAATCCTGTTGGGTAGTACATACTGACATGACCACATTTTCACAATTAAGGTCAAGGAACAGTCACTTTACCCTACTGGAAGTCTCCCTCCTTACAGTGCCAATATCTGTCAACAGTATCTTGAGCAAAAAGTTAATGATATGTGTGTCCCAATTCTTTCCCTGTTGCTTTTTCTGCAGAAGATTTTGTAACATTAACCTTTTCATTCTCTCTTTCAGTATTCGTATTGTCCTAGTGTTTTGAGCTCATAAGTCAGTGAAGCAACTCTGCCAGCAACATCTAGTCAAGAACTCTCTCTTTTCTTTGGGTGTATGAGTTTTTTTTAAAATATAAACTGCTGCTTAAATAACTTGGCTTTTCTGCCTCCTTCTTAATTGCTGTTGATGAAGTATAAACAGTATGTGGACAGCTGATTTTACTTAGTTCCAGATACTTAGGAACTCCCAAGTCATGCTTTTGGTTCTAAGTCATGCAGAACGAGAACAAGGAAGAATTTTGGGGTAACCACTAGTGAATAAAGCCAGTCATTGGAATGCTGCAGGAGATGTAGTCCAGTAAAGTAAGATTTCAGAAAGTTTGTTGTGAATACATGTTTGCGTGAATACAAGTTCGAGTTCCTTCAAGTCGCCTGTCAACCCATGGCAACCACATGAATTTCGTAGACTTTTCTTAGTCGACGAATATTTGCTAGGAATGTAAACACTATTTGCTCACTTACTCATCAACATGAAAAGAAATCTCAACACATCAAGATCCCCATAAAAAAATATCAACCACTGTAAGATTTTTTTTCCCATGGCAAAAATGAAAAAAAGTGATGTATTTTTCCCCATCCAACAGTAGATTTAAAACTAGGTTTCTGCACAAAATAGAAATATTTGTATTTTGCATAAAACCATTTTTTGCACAAAAAAGCTTTGCAAATTTTTTGGGAGGAAAGTCCTGCAATGTGAAAAAAAATCATCAGAAAATGTTCTGAACAGCTGATAATCACATGGGGAGAAAACTTTTGATTTTTGTTTTATTTTCAATTAAATTGATTTATATTCCCAGTGCTGGGTGTAGTTCTACATTATTGTGCTGCGTAACCTGGCAAATTTGTACAGTGGAGTTTATGTACCCAATATTTGCCAACAGTTGGGTTGGGCAAATGTTGACTCTCTAGATATTGTTGGACTGAAGCTCTCAGCATTCCTCACCATTGGTTATGCTGGTCGGTCTGATGGGAACGGCAGTCTTATAATATCTGAAGCCTGCACTCATCCTACCCTATTGCATGAAAGAATCTGAGTGTAATTTGGCTCAGAAAACCATTTTGCAGTTCTTTGGGACCAATACAGCAGTATCCACCTTCTAATTTAAAATTCAAGTGTCATGCCTCTCTCTGGGATATCAGCAGTAGAAGAGTGCTTGGGGAGGGCCTCAGCGCACCTGTAGCTCAACTGTTCTCAGTCAGCCTGCCTAGACAGGGCAAGCAGCAAACACTCATCAGCTTCTTGAAGCAATGTCTATCAGCCACACTGTGGAGAAGACACCCCAGCCACCTCAGAGATTCTGGCCTATTTTCTGGACCCTTGAAACTGGATCCTGATTGCACGTTTGCACATCCCTCTGCCTACCTTGGTTTTCCTGGCTATTGACAGATTCTGCAGCTTCTTGACCTCTGGGATGCTAATTACCTACACAGCTTCTCTCCTCTCCCATTGAAATGCAGTACCAAATATGACATAACCAAGTGTGAATGTCAGAACTGGTTCACATGGGGAGGGATGTCAGTAATTTAAAGTACAGTGGTCAGGGCAGCTGAATGCTCAGATTTGGATATTCTGCTTCCCCCACACCTGGGGAAGTTCCCCATTAGAAGGTAATCCCTAGAGGAAGAGAAGAAAACAGAATCTGGATATGTAAAACCACTATTAAGTGTTTTGCTGTAGCTTCTCTGTTAAGGATTTTAACAGAAGCTGTTTGCATTACATCACATTATGCTTCCTACGACAGCTAATAGTACCTAAAATTTGTAGAGAGGGCTTTTTTCTCCCAAATACAAAAAGTGCCATTCTTGCCACTTCCCTGCATGGTGACCCAGTGATGACAAAAAGGAATGAGGCTAAACAGAACAGAGCCTTCCAGTGACTTCATGGCTGAGAAGATGTTTGAATCCAGGGCACTGTAACTCCTCTAATACATACCGTACTCTTAAAGTCAGGCTGAAATATGTAATAGAGTTATCAGGCTAATTAACAAGTTGTACAACTAGTTAGCTGGCTAGGATGTTAAAAATTAAAAACAAGTTGAGCTATAACAAGCATGACAGAACTTGGGAAAGTTCCATTTTTTTTATCAGAGCTCCCAGAACCCTCCAGCTAATATGAGAGTTGAAGGAGTCCAAGAGTTGTGGTCTAAAACAGTACCTCTTCCCCCCTCTAAAGCACAAATAGGAGGGTGCCATCTTAGAAGAATAATGATAAACTACATCATAACCATCTGTTTTGTTTCAGAGTTTTGAGTCTAAAAAGTTCTGTCCCATCTACAGCATAAGAACACCCAAACAATGCAAAAATGATGAGTATGGGCTTAGTACCAGTGCAGTCCACAAGAACTAATGAGTTAAATCACTGCAACAAAGAAAAATGGACAATCATAGTTCATCAGTCCCCAAAGTAAACCATAAAACATGTCATTTAGACAATGTAATACAAGTCCAACAACAGGGGAACAAGTCTCAAAAATGCACAGAGAGGGAACAGCTGAAAAACTGGGCCAGATAATGTCACTGATGAGTGAGTTGCGGGAAGTGCAAGAGATCTTGAACAGACATGGCAAAAGCAGCTAATCACTCCATGGTACTCTGCAACAGCAGAAAGCAATTACAGTATGGCAGACTACATTTTGAATTGCCAACAATGCTGGGAATTCTTGGAAGATAGTGAATTCTAAGAATTAAGAGGACTGAAAGAATCTGCCAAGGGAGTGGACATGGTGATTTCTGGAATTTTGAGATTTTTGATTATTGGAACTTCTCCCAGGCTTTCAGCATAACAAAGAGTGACTTGACGTACCTTTGAAGAGAAGATGCCAAAGAACCTAACTACAAGTATTCATGAAGGAGTGAAGAATACTATTTTGGCTTCTAACAGAAAGCGAAGACAGAGGACTCATAATGGTGTTGTGTGTAGCTGTTGCAATACCAGTGTCTGGAAACTAAAGCAGACCTTTAGTAAGTAAGTATTGTAAAACTGAAGACTGTCATCATTCTCAAGAATGCCCTATATATATTACCGTCCTGTATATTTTTTGCCAGCAGTTCTCAACTTTGGGTCCTACAGATAAATAGATATTTCAGCTATGGCTTCCAGAATCCTCAACCATTGGTTTTGCTGGCTAGAGTTTCTCAGTGTTGAAGACAACAACTTCTGGAAGACCAAAGGCTGAGAACCACTGCATTATATGCTGTGACAGCTGTAGGTTTCCATATCAGTGGGTAAGTCTGCTCTGGGTTTTAGTCTGAACGTTAATGGAGCTACCTGAGGTGCAAAACCTCATCCCCCAAATAATTTTCTGCAGTTTGGCTGGATCCTTTAAGGTTCAGACTAAAATGAAGTGTGAATTCACAACCTCACTAATATAGAAATAAATAGTTGTGACTGATTATATAACAGTAACTATGAATCCAACAACCTTGATTCAAAGCGTTACAAGTGTACCCTGTTACAAAGAGGGGTGACACCTCTTGCTGCTTTTGTTTATGTTCTCTAATGATACTTTGGAAGATAATCAGTCTAAAATATGTCATAATTGGCCACAAAACTACTGCTTTTGTTAACAGCTGTTGTTAATGAGCTTTGCTCTCATAACTAGGGAAAGAAACCCCACAGATATTGGTCATGATCTCTGACTTTTGGCAGGTTTCTCAACTAAAACTCTGAAAAGCCCTGGATCTTATGAAGAATGAGGACTGCAGACTGGATAGAGTTAGGGCAACTAGATATCCCAGTAAGATATAAGGATACCAATTGGGACTATGAAACCAATTCTGCTGAATTACAAATAACAAAACAGATCAAGATGATTCCGACCAATTTCCATGGTCTCTAGTTTTTGGAATCAAATTGCCCATTCAGTTCCAGTGTGACATGCTTCAGATCAGTCGGGAGATCTGGGATCCACTCACTCTAAACAACTGTAGCACTGTGATTACGCTTAATTGCCATAACAACATCCTATGGCATCCTGGGTTAAAGTTTCTTGAGATCTCTGAATTCTGAATACTCTTCCACAAACTGAAAAATCCTGTAATTCCTAGATGGAACCATGATTGTGGCATCACAGTGCTGTAATTGGATAATGTGAAAGGGCCCCGGACATCAAAAGCAAGCGGGAAAAATCCAGATAGTGTGCTTCCGACATGATAATATAAAGAAGACACCAAGGTGAAGTGATTGCAAAGGGGGTGAAAGGAAGCTGAGCTGTGCTCATTCACAGCTCTATTGGGCAGCCTGGCACAAGAACCTCACCAGCACTCTGCAATCGTAATGTTTATAGAGCAAAATTTGATGAAGTCACTCAAATTATATAATCATTTATTTCCTCCTGGTGTGTCCTTTGTTTTATAGCAGATACTGAAAGAGCTATGCTATGGGGGTGCACGGTTGTTGAATATTATCTAAGTGGGTCTTGCTGAGCTTAATTTCATTTGTGTTATTGAGCAACCCAGCTCAATGTTCTGTTTGCCTTTTTTGTTAGTTTGCTGGTTTAATGAGTCTATTTCAATGAACCTTGTTCTCTTCGCATTTTCCCAATTGCCCCTAAATACTGTTAATGATTCTATTATTCTAAGGCCATTTCCGCACTACAGTGTTAAAGTGCTGCTATTCCACTATCAACCTCCTATAGAATTCTGGGGTTTGTAGTTTAGGGAAGGGCACTTTGAATTCTCAGCCAAAGAGCTCTTTGGTCTCAGTAAACTACAAACCCCAGAATTCCACAGGGTACTGAAAGTGGAATAGCAGCAGTTTAACACTGTAGTGCAGAAATGGCCTAAGTGCCATCAAGTCAACATTGACTTATGGGGGCCCCATGAGAAAGGCACCAAATCCTGTCTGATCTTAGAAGCTAAGCAAAGTCAGCCCTGGTTAGTACTTGGGGGAGAGACTGCCAACAAATACCAGATGCTGTAGGCTATATTTCAGAGGAAGGAACTGGCAAAACCACCTCTGAGTATTCACTCCCTAAGAAAACACAATGAAATTCATATGTCAACAAGCAATTTGAAGACAAATACACAGATGAGTGTGAGACTTCTAAGGCTCTTTCCACCCTATACTGTTATAGTGCTATTATTCCACTTTCAATATCCTATGGAATCCTGGGGTTTGCAGTTTAGGGAGGGGCATTTAAAATTCTCAGCCAGAGAGCTCTTTGGCCTCAGTAAACTACAACCCCAGAATTCCACTCGATTTTGAAAGTGCAACAATGGCCCTATAACTGTGTAGTGCGGAAAGGCCCTAAGGGTCCTGGTGAACACCTACCTGACCTGCTGAGTTCTTCCAAACTCAGGGCTGTGAATCAATCCACCTATCACGTGGCCTCCTGCTTTGACTGCTGCCTTCCATTTACTAAGCATTATCATCTTTGAGTCACATGAGTCACATCACCTCATGATATGTCCAAAATATAACAGCCTCAGTTTAGTTATCTTCATGTCTAAGGAGAGTTCAAGCTTCATTTGCTCTAAGAGCCATTCATTTGTCTTTTTAGCAGCCCATAGCATCTATAAAACTCTCCCTCAGCACCACATGGCAAATGAGTTGGTTCTCTTTCTGTCAGGTTTCTTCAGTATCCAACTGTCACAACCAGTCACAGAAATCAGAATTGTTGTTGTTCCTTAGGTGGAAGGCAGACATCTCAGTTACCACAGAAAAGGCATACTATTGTCTGGGACCTCTGTGGGGAGAGAGTACCTCTTAGGACTGCTGTCCACTTTCACTGGAAGCAGCAAATGTACCAGAGTAAATCACCTTGCAACTTCAGTAATCTGCCCCATCACTTTCAGGCTAAGCAGTCTCTCAGGAATTAAGAGTGGTGGCATAGCAACGCTTGGTCCCCTTCACCTCCCCAAGAGACTTAAACAGATAGCTATGGAAGACGTAGATATGTTTGAAGCCCTCAGAGGGAAGTTTTCAACACAGTTGCAGATCATCAGATCTGCAAATCCCCTTAAAGTATGGGATTTCACAAGTTGGACTATTGGTAATAAATAAAGCACGCTTTCATTACTTGCTTCTTTAGGCTGCTTCAGTGAATTCCATCAGTTGGTTTGCTGGCAGAAGAAATGGAAAATGCCCTTTCCATGCATTATTGATTCATTTTCATTACAATATAGATGTTAGCTGACTGATACTCTAGGAGGACAGTGCCAGAACTAAAGCAGAATGAAATAAATCATCCAGAGGGGGCAGTCAGAAACAGCTTTTAAAATTTGCTTTTGTTTGGAAAAACAGCAAACTTTACAGATGCCTTGCACAAAATCCCTTGCTGTTATCTTTCTGTAATTGGGTTGAGTTAGTCCTTTCTTTAGGGTCTACTGTGTGTTCAAATATTATACAGATGTATGAAAGAAAAAAATTGTGGCCTTTTTTTAAATTTTCCTGTGCAAAATGGGGAGTGGGAATGACATTATATTCTTGAACCTTGATTTGGATTCAGAATTCAGATCCGAATGGATGGGGTCTAGACAGATATAGACTGAATCAGTCCCAGATCCAACTGAATCAGGTTCTGAACTGAATTGGAGAACCTGTACACTGGTCTGTCGTATAGTAATTAGGGAATCCAACACTAAACCATCAGAAGCAAATAATCAAACTAAATGATGAAACATTTTACAGTCAACATATCCTGCAATTAGCAAAATGGACAGAACTGATCTGGCTGAGTAAAATAACCTAAGTGAAAAGGAGAATTCTACCCCAAAAAAACTGTTAATAAGTATCTGCTCTCTGTATGGGTGACCTCCAGATACATGAAAGTTTGTGGTGTAGGTTTGTGGTCACACACACACACAGAGTCTATTGAGAAGAGAAAGAGGTGAAAAATGATAGGGGATAAAGTGGAGAGGGTGTAAAGGCAGTGATACTGCACCTCTCCAGAAGTCTTCACTCCAGGAAGCAGCAAAAAAGACAGAGCTCAACTAAGGGAGGCGGTTGAGGAGAGTACTCGACTAACAGAGTACCGGTCTGCTAGTGTAGGGTGGAGTTCTCTGACAGTCTTGAAAATGGGGACTACTTATAGGGCAGAACGTACCTTGGGGGCAGGCCCTTTCCTGGAAAGAGCAACAACCACAATAGAAGGAAAAATACTGCACAATAGTAACTTGATGGTTTGCATGACTGGTTCATGTAAATGGACCACCTCACCCTTGTAGGATTCGTCAAAGTAAGTGTTGCTCTGTTACCACAGTTCTGGCATGCCCGGTGATAGCACTAGATATCTCTTGATATCAAACTTATTTGGCCTTCATTTGACCTTTCTCTGCCACCCTGCTCCACGTGTTTGCAAGGGCCACCGGACAAGCACATAAACAGGTGCGACCGTTAATGGTTGGACATTCCAATCCACACTTAGGCAGGCAGATTAATGCCACTCTGTTGCTTTAGGGACCATTTCTTGCAGACACACCTTGCTTAAGCGTGACTTTACACAAAGACGCACGGCCCTGAGCCAGCACTCTCTCAATGCTGATCTATTTGCATACTGGCTACACAATTTTCATCCAGCGCTAAGCTAATCATGTAAAACCTGACCTTTTCCAACGCTTTTGTCCTGTTCCAAACTTCCTTTGTTCTCACCGAGCATGGCATGACCTGTAGGCACAATCCACCCTATAAAAAGTCCCCAATTCCAAGCACACCTCGGATCGCTCCCGAATTCCATCCAGACTTGCTGTCGCTGTATTTGGCGAGCCGTCCCCTCAGTTCCAGCAACTGAGTCCTCCCTCCCCGGAACACTCCGGACTGCTATCCTACCTTGCTGCCGCTTTGTCCAGCGAGTCACACCCCCCAGCGAACCACGCTGAGCTTTCTTCCCTGCAACTCTCCATTTTCACCAGGACTACAAGAAAAGGTGTCCTATCACCCATTCCCCCTGAAAACTCTCATTTCTAATTTCTAGTTAGCTGTGTGCTTGTGGTGTCTTTCCTGTTGTTTGTCCTTTAATAAAATTATTATTTTTACTCTCTCTTAAAACTGTCTGACTGCTCTTCTGACCTGACGCTGTATACATAGGGTTAAAAGATCCTAGCTAAAGTTACCTTGCCTCTCGCTAGCTTAAGAAAGTGCTCGAGTTAATTTCCCTATCTTGTATTTTTATTTGGTTATTTGGGCATCCCTCCTGGGACCCCCACAATACAGGGTAATAGAGTGGTGGAGCAACGCGGGCAACCCCGGTACCCCTAATCTGAGAAGGAATCTGGAACCTCCTCAGAGCAGGCAGTACCGACCTAGGGAACGGTCAGTTGAGCTGTTCTAGAACACTTAGGCAGGAAAGTGTGTGTATATTCTGTGTGTGTATTAAGCTCTATAGGGTGGGAATCTGTCCCCCTTCTCTTTGTCTTGTCCTGGGAATCACCTCCCCATCTTGAGCTGAGAACCTAGTGCTAGTGGATATGTTAGGAACAGTCTACACACGTTCAACACCATAGCAGCAAGGCACACTACAGCACTTTCGGAAGGAGCAGCTCCCTTGTGCTCCGTTCCTGCTCCTTCCGTGTCCTTTCTTGTGCCCCCGCTTGAGTTTTGGTTTTGGCTTTGTTTGTGTTGGAGAAGATGTGGGTGTGAGTCCCGGCTTCTCAGAGTTTGTGGGTGTGAGTCCCGATTTGGCCAGCTGATTAGGCGCAGGTGTGAGTCCCGACCTAGTCTTGGGTTTAGAGGTTTAGCCCGTGGTATAGGAAGGTACCCCTCACCCAGAAAACCAGTTAGGAATTGTTTGGTTTTGGTTCCTTGCCCCTTTTCCCCCGCTGCTTGGCCAGGTGGCATTGCAAGTTCCGCTGCGTTCGTTACCCCCCCTTCAGGCAGGCAAGCATACCTATAGGGTCACCCTGGGTCTAGGTGACCTCCCTGTCCGCCAACTGTTTCCTTGTCCTCTTGTCCCCTGTGCTGGCGAGGTGTAAAACCGGGCCTAGGTGTACCAGAGTGACTTTATTTGGGCAGGCTGGAGATTGGTTCCTGTCCCTCTTTCCTAGTAGTAGTTCCAAGAGAGTTCGTTTCCTGAGTTCCCCCAAGGGGTCTAGGTGATCCTACCTGTCACTCCAGTTCCTGGTCCCGCAGTTTGTGCAGTGTTAGTTGTGTTAGTTTTGTGTAGGTATGGCTAAGGAGAGCCCACTTGCAGTTAAGGACCTCATGTGTGAGGAAGAGGTCCGTGGGAAACTAGAGAAATGGGTATTGAGTAAAGGAAAATGCCCCTGGAAGGACTCTGTCTTCCAGACGGCTGATCCCTTTACCTCCCTCTGAGAAGCTTATGCCCTCACATAAGTCTAAGAACCCGTTCGGACCAGTGAAGGATGTGCTGGCCGCTTGGGGACTTTGGCTTGCAGCCAGAGACTCTAGCTGTGCCCTAGTAGAGACCCGGGGTAGCCTGGCAGAAGTAGAAAAGGAGAACACCCGGCTTCAAGCTGAAATTGAGGCTTTGCGGACAGACGTTTGCGTCTGTTGCGCAGGCCTCCGCACAGAAGCTTAGTGACCTCACGTTAGTTGCCCAGACTTGGGAGGAGAAGGCCCATGCCCTAGAGGCTGAGCTGGATCATGCCCGAGCTGCGGCGAAGTTCATGGTTGGGCAGGTTAAGGAACAGCACGAGGCTGTTAGTCACGTGGCTTGCCATAAGCAAATTGCCATCCTGGAGAGCCAGCTCCAAACACGCAAGGCCCTGATATCGGTTGTGTGCCCGGAGCTGCTCCCCTCGTTTGCACAGGATTTGTCCAGAGAGCCCCTGCCAGAGGAAGCTCTGGCCTCCCCTCCATTAATCTGGATTGGAGTGACCCAAAGGTCCCAGTCCTCTGAGCTGAGATGCGGTCCATGACACATAGGACCATCCCCACAGGAGAAGGCAGCTCCGAGAGAGCAGAAACTCAGGAGACACAGGTCACTGAGACTAGAGTCCCCCGGCGTGCAACCGAGGCAAAGGCCATTGCCGACCAATTGGGTCCCCTAACTCTGTCCACCAGGATCATGTGGTTGAACGCAGTCATCCACTCGCATCCCACAGCTAACGGCCAGGACCTGACCCAATTGGCCCACCTTTGCATGTCCCCATCTGAACTTCCTACTCTTGAGTCGGCCATGGCGGCTCGAGGCCTGGTTAGGCTCGAGGCACACGACTGGATGAGAGAGGTAGTGTAGATCCTTTGGCCTGGCCAGAGTGCTAGCGTGCTCTACATCATGGAGCAACAGGGTCCTTGTGAGAACCCTGAGACTTACGTGGCACGGAAGCAGCTGCTTGCCATTCTGACTGAGAAGGTCCCCCTGACTGCCCGCGGGTACAACTTCGACACCATGGAGTTCAAGACTCTATTGTATGGAGGCTTGAACCACGAAACAAAGATGGCCCTAGGTCTGGTGGATCTGGCCACGACATCATGGGAGGAATTTGGGAACAACCTCCTCAGGATCGCTGACCTGTTGCGAGAGGCTGGCTCCCTGAGACCCTCCATCAAGGCCCAGAGAAGAGACGCAGGGAACTAGGAACCCATAGCGGAGGTAACTTACTCAAACTATGGGCCCCATTCCCAGCACAGAAAGTCTGCGCCAAATTCCGTTCCGAGAGGGAATTGGAATTCGCGCCCAGCTCCCAGACATGACAGACAGTGGCAAGGAAGAGACCGCCACAGCCATCCTGGCAAGGCAAGGAGTCCCCCACAGCAGCCCACTGCCCCCAAACAGTCCTCTGAGTCCAGTCCTTCTCGTGAGACGTCTGGTGGGTACAACCCCACGACCCAGGCATACTCATCAGATAGAGCCAGAATCTGGGACGTGCTTCGTATGATCGGGCTCGACCCACACAAATTTGATAAACGGCCCACATCAGAGCTTCTAGAGGCCCTGGAAAAACAGGTTTTTGCAGGTGGTAAACAGCCAGTCCAGGCTGTGATGAACAGCCCACCCCTGGCCGGATGCTACCTGACTGTAGATTTGCAGCAGGAATAGGGATGCCCTCAGTCCAGCAAGTTTCCCGCAGGGTTGGGACAAAGCTGCGCCCCAACCGGAGGTGGAAACTTCAGATGAAGGAAGGCACTGAGACCAAGGGGGAGGGAACCTCCTGCCACCCCGGTAGTGGACCTCGGTGCAGCACTACAGTTGCTGCACCCCAAACTGGTTAGTCATGGCGAACCTACGCCCAAGTGTGTCCAGTCTTCTGGATACGACGGGGGGGTCACTGTGCGCTAACCTGGAAGTATATTCCACAGCCCCTGGAGATGTTTTGTTGTAGGTTTTTGGCTTGGGGGAACCGTGGCGAAAGCGATGGTCTCTTTGGCATCGTTCTCCCGCGGGGAACCAAGTCAGGGACTGACGACGTGAACATGCTCCCATGGCCATTAGATCAGGGAACTAAGGCAGTTCCAGCTGTGCACTCCGGTGCCGCCATTAAGGTTCCCAGTCCAGCCCCATTAGTGCTGAGACAGACTGTGTGCCCATACACGGAGGCAATTCTGGCTACCGCCTATCCCTCCGTGCAGGTGTTTTGTTGCTGCTTTGCCTTTAAGGGCTCTGGCAGCACTCTGATTGTGACTTGGATAATGGTTAGCTGGGGCAAGACGGTTTATGGTGTCCTGACAGTCACCGTTCTACCTGGCAAGTCTGTTGTTCCGGAGGTCCATGGGCCTAACCGAGACCTCCACACGGGAGTGAGTAAGAGGGTCCCAGCCCAGGAGTCGGTGTTATCGCTCCCGCAGGCAATCCTGGAGACCCAGATTAAGGACTGGAAGGGGAAACTCCCAGATGGAGAAGCCCTTTCGATAGCTCGGCTCGGCACAGACTGGCCGCTGCTTCCCTTCATGGGATGGCAGCCCCCTTGAAGAGATGGCAGTTTAGGCCTTCTCTCCCCCTTCTCCTTATAAATAGTCCCCTTGTAGCTTAAGTTTGGTAATAACGGAGACTTCATCTTTGTGTTCCCTACAGGGAGACGGAATGGGCCTGTTACTGTGGATGGTTGTGAACGTTTGTGTTTCCAATTCTGTTTGAGTCTTAAAAGCCTATCCCAGGGCAACCAGTCTTCAGGTTTGCCCTTGGAATCTGGCTTGTGTTTCTGAGGTAGTGGAGTTGCATGTTCGGACTCTGCACCCACCCACCGATCCAGGCCGCCCCAGACCCTCGTAGTTACATCATCAGGTCTGGAGCTCCGGCTTTGGGCCTGAGAGAGAAGAAAAGGGTGTGAGCGCGCAGGTCCATGTTATTCGGACCAGAGTGTGAATGGCACTTTACTTTGGAGGCCTCGTGCATTCTGGGAGGGTAACATCGACCCTGCGAGGACCGACTGGATGCATGCAGAGCCCGAACCAGCAGTTTCACTGCCTTGACTAACAGCTTCCCTCCAGCCAATACATCCCTATACTCAGCCGCTATTTATATCCCCACCAGCTAGCAACTCTCTTGGTCATGGCAAGAAAAAACTCGCAATTTGAAATCAGCTGCCGGCAGGCTTCATGCCATGAATTTACATCGAATGTCTGTATTGGTTGTAACCCGTGTCAGTATCTCTCTCACAGAGCTATAGGTTGCCGGTTCCAGTAGCCGAGACCATCCCCGGACTTGTCCACCACCCCCGAGCACTGTGGGGGGGGGCCGAAAAACCCACCATCCCAGTCGAAGGGCCAACCCAAGACAACAACTTGTTCCTGTTGCCGCAGTTGGGGACCCAGTTCCAGCCGTTCCCCAACGGACCCTACAAACTGCTTGCCATTTCTTCCATGGACTACCAAGTTTCCTGCCGCTTGGACTATTCCGCTTGCTGCTCCTGCAAGCCCCATTCTGCAAAGAGCTAGTGTGCCTTGGCTAGCTCGACTACAGTCTTGAACACTTTGCCTGCATTCCAGCCAACATGAACTTATTTTGCCACTTGCTCCAGTCACTTTTGCTCCAGTATTTTTCCTGTACTCGGAGGGGGGGGCGTGCAGAGACTTTGCTTGCAACTCACCTCCCCCAGGCTAGGAATTTTTGCTCCAGTAACCATACGGAACTGTTTGCCTTTTGGATTATTCCCATTGCTCGCTCTCCACCGGATTCACAGTATTTCATTGCTTACCGCTATTGCTACTGTTGATTCGCTATTAGCCATTAACCATTGTTAACTTTATGTTTGTTTTATGCCTCCCGGAACCCCCACAATACAGGGTAACAGCTCAACCTGGGGAAAACCTGGTAACCCCCTTAAGTTGGCTTTGTGTGGCTGAGAACCCTTTGTTAGTGCGGACAGGGCTAGCCTGAGGCCTCCTTGGTAAACATAACTAGGGATTTTCCTGGCCTTGACCTACATCCAGTTGCTTGACCTATTTGTTTACACGCCCACCTGGGCAACCTCTCTGGCATAGAAAATATATTTTTGATATTCACTTTATATCCCCCTGGGATGGGGTCTGCCAAGGGGGTAACAAATGTTCTGCCGAAAAGACTGGGAAAGAATTTGAATGCTGTGGATTTTATCTGTTCCGAGCATTAACCTTTATTTTAAAATTGAACATTCTGTTCACAAGACATTTTCTTCCCATGTTGTTTTGGACAAATTTGTCAGTAGTATAAAGTACAAGCCAAATAAGTTAAAGTTTCTGCCATGAGTCACCCTTCCCTGAGATCACGTTGTACCCATGTGAAATTGATCCTTTTCCTTCATGTGGTGCTTTTCTTTAGTGTCTGCCAGAAGAAACAGACTTCAGGCTGTTTTATTTGGCCAACTGATATGGAATTAGTTCATGCTTTTAAAAGTATGTGTAGGATGAGGATTAAATTTACAGGTTTCCAGAGAATCCATATGTAAGAGTAGGGAAATGCAACACAACCTAACAAAATTAAAACTCAGTGTTAAGGTGGGTAGTGGACATGCATTGAAGGGATCGGTCTTTCTGGACAATTCAACATGTGTTTCTGAGTGATTAAGAATGAAATCCACTCCTGGGCCGGCATCACTTTTGGGCACCTGTCAGGACCTCACGTCCATAAAAGGGATCACCAGTGTTCAATACTACCTGATGCTCTGTTTCAAACAGCATGGATGCTATCCATGTTGTACAGTTATAGCAATTTGATACTACTTTAACACATGTGGCCCTCTCCTATGGCATTCTAGGATATATAGTTTTATGAGATGCTTAAAATTCTCCAGTCCACTCCCCTGAACTTCAAAAGTGGAGCCTTCTTCAGAGAATCACAAGTATTATGTGAAACTAAAAGTTCCAGGATTCTATAGGATGGAACCATGGCAATTAAAGTAGGTATGATTATGCAGCACATAGACCTCAGGTCTGTGAGAAGCCAATCTGAATTTCCCACAATGCTTCTTGCAGAACATTGATTGGAGGGTACTGTAGGAAATTTATAATGGCAGAGGGAGTTTTGTCCAGAGCTTTGCCAAGTTGGGATTTGCCTCAGTCAGCACTTTTTAACGTTTACTATGGCAATGTGCATTTGTCATGGTAAACATGATGGTTATATAGTCAAAACTGGGGAAAGTTACTTTTTCTGGACTACAGAATCCTAGTGGCCACATGGTCTGAAGAAATAGGACACTATAGTCCAAAATGTAACCTTCTGAAATTCTGTAAATGAGACGTGGATTAAGGAGTTCTTTTTCAAAGACTTGTGGTGGAATCCCTCTCAGTTTTGATCCTGTGGTTCTCTCTGTATTTTGTTTTATGCTTCTAAAAATATATAGGGTTTTTCTGTGTATATATGGGCCTTCAAGTCATCTGTAGACTTATGGCAGTCCCATGAATTTCATAGGGTTTCCTTAAGCAAAGAATACTCAAAACTGGTTTTGCCAGTTCTTCTTCGTGGTCTCTGTGCCTTCATACACTAGGAGCTTTAGCGCCTGCGCGGTAGCGTTCGGAAACTTCTAGAGCTTGTTCGCTTGGCGGGAACCCCTCCCCCACGCCGGTACTGCGCATGCTCCTCCCGCCGAGCAACGGTCTCTCCTCAGTTCTTTCTCGTCCGCCGTCGCGTACGGAAGGTTCTTTGGTTTGTTCCTCTCACTTTTGTGCTTGGCTTGCTGTTTTCACGGTTTTACGGACTTTTGGACTGTCTCTGACCTCTCTTTCGGACTCCCCCTTCGGCTTTTGGTCTTTTTGGATTTTCGCAGTTTGGCGTTCTTCGTCTTATGTCCGCGCTCTTCAAGAAGTGCGTGTCCTGCGGGCGCAAAGTTGCCCTCAACGACGGCCACAAGGAGTGTCTTTTCTGTTTGGGTGAGTCCCACAACATTCGGACTTGCCCAATTTGCCGGGATTTTACTCCCCAAACTCTCCGCAACCGGTCCGCGAGACTTAAGTCTTATTGTTGGGAACAGTCTCTGCGGGCGGTAGACGAGACCTCCACTTCCAAGATGGCCGACAAGAAGACGACCACGCTATCGACGGTATCGGCGGCTGCCGTTCTGTCCACCTCGTCGGTATCGGGCTCGGTACTGGCGAAAACGCCGATCTCGGTGTTACCGAGGATCCCGAAGCTGTCGGCGGCTGCCAAGTCAGCGAAAGGATCCTCGACGGCGAGGAAGGCTGAGGCTCCCCTGACGGAGACGCCTGCTAAAAAGCGCCCTGCTCCGGACGGAGGCAAGGGCAAGGAGAAGGAGAAGAAGAAGAAGAAGAAGGAGAAGAAGCGCTCCCCGGCTGGGGACGTTCAACCTCCGACTCCTCCTCCTACTCAGCAGCCTTCCAAAGGGCGAGGCGAGTCCGTCGATCTCTCGGATGATGAGATCGAGGACGTTCCCCAACAGCGCCCGGACTCGCCTGTGGCAGACCCTCCAACCCTGGTGGAGGAGCGCCACCGCCCTCCTAGCCGTCGCAGGTCGGCCGACCTGCAGCAGAGAGAGCCCTCTGCTTCTCCGGAGCGGCGTTCGACCTCCTTCCGGTCCCGGTCCCGCTCTTCCGAGCGTCCGGTGGCCTCGCCGCCTCCTAGGGAGACAAGAGAGGAACAACCTCGCTCGTCTGCCTCCAGATACACCTCGGCGTCCTACGTGGCCAGGTACGCGAGGGAATCTGAATGGAGAGAGCGCCCGGCCTCTTATCGGTCACATTCGCCATCGTACCGGGATCGGTACCATCGTGGCCCGAGTCGCTGGGAGACCTTCCGGAGGTCCCGGTCACCTCGTCGACAGCGCGAATCGCGCTCGCCTAGAGGGGACGAGGCTCGGTACCGTCGACACCGAAGCCGATCTCCGTCGGACCGCCGCTCCTTCAGCTGCTCTCCCTCTCCTCGATATCATAGGGCGAGGGAGCCTTCAACTCGGTATCGGGCGATATCGCCACCTCCTAGGGTCACGGCAACGGCGACGCGCCCTACGGAGTCGGTGGTGACTGAGCGGGCTACGACGATGTCAGCCTGCCAGACTACCCCTGTCACCACTAAGAAGGTGAAGTCAGTGGTCAGCCAGCCCAAGCGGGACGCTGCTACTACCACCGCCCCGGCTGCAGAGAAGCCTAGGAAGGCAACACCTGTGGCGACTGCGAAGGAGCCGGAAAGCGAGCGGCGAGAGGACTCACCGACCTCAGAGTCGTACGACTCGAGTGTGGAATCAGAGGTGTCTGAGGTGGCCTCCCAGGAGTCTCCTCCGCTGGGATTCGGGGACCCGATCCCAGATTCTGCTCCAGAGGACGTCCACCAGTTCTCTGCGATGCTGCTCCGCATGGCTACTACCCTCGGCCTGAAGATCGCCGATGCGGAGCCGGAGGACAACGATCCAGTCTTCTCCGTCTTTGAAGGGAAGCAACCTGCCACGGCCCCGCTGCCTCTCCTGCCCCGGGTATCCAGACTGGTGAAGGCCGCCTGGGATAGGCCGGCCTCGGCTCAGCCGATACCGCAGCGGCTGGAACACCTCTACAGGGTGCAGAAGGATAACGCCGGTTATCTCTTTAATCACCCTGCACCGAACTCTGTGGTGGTCGAGTCGGCACAGACGAAAGGCTCCGGCAGGCAACACACCACCCCGCCGGACAAAGAGGGCAGGAAGTTGGACGCCTATGCAAGAAGGTTCTATTCCGCCGCCTCCTTGCAGATCAGGCTGTCCAACACTCAGGCTTGCCTCGCGGCATACCTGAAAAAGGTGCTCGATCGCCTTCAACCGGCGATGGAGGCGGTACCGGAGGACATCCGCCAAGCCTACTCCGTGATCTTCAACGAGGCCATCTCCATCGCTCGGCAGCAGATGGCCTCCTCCAGGCACACAGTGGAGATTGCCTCCCGGGTCATGGCGGGATCCATCGGCCTGCGCCGCCATGCTTGGCTGCGGCCGGCCGACATCCAGGAGGACACCAGAAGGAGGATTGAAGATCTCCCCTTCGACGGTGAGGGCCTATTCAATTCGTCCACCGACGAAGCTTTGGACAATCTCGTTAAGGCGAGGCTGACCGCCAAGAAGATCGGGCTACAGCCGGCCATGCAAGCCCGCAGGGCCTCCACCTTCCGCCCATCCTGGCGACGATCTTCCACCTCGTCGTTCCAGCGTTCGGCCCAGTCTGGACAGTCGAGACCGTCCTCCGGCTCATCGGCCAGACGCACGATTAGACGACGCCCGGCTTCGTCCAAGAAGTCCTCCTCCGAGACAAAGTCTCGGTTTTGACGTGCCTGGCAGGACCTACCAATACCCACTCTTCAGCCTACCATCAGCGCTCGGAGACCGACCGACTCTGACTCGACATCTCGCGGAGTGGCAATGTGTCACTACGGACTCTTGGGTGCTTTCCATCGTCTGTCTTGGCTACGCCATCGAGTTTCTCGATATTCTTCCTCGAGGCGCTTACTATTCCACGCCGTCGAGTCCGGCCCTCCTGGAAGAGATCCAGTCCCTCCTCCAGAAAGGGGCGATCGAGCAGCTCCCGCAAGAAGCCAAGACCACCGGCTTCTTCTCCAGGTACTTCACGGTACCGAAAGCTGACGGTACCCTCCGGCCGATCCTAGACCTCAGAGGGGTGAACTACTACATCCGCCCCAAAAGGTTCAAGATGGTCACGATACCGTCGATCCTACCCTTCCTACATCGAGGGGACTGGTTCGCCTCCATCGATCTCCGAGACGCATACTTCCATATCGCCATTCGCCCGCAGCACAGACGGTACCTCCGCTTCGCAGTCGACGACACCTGCTACCAGTACAAGGTGCTGCCGTTCGGACTCTCGACTGCCCCAAGGGTCTTCACCAAGTGCATGGCCCCGGTGGTATCCTTCCTGCGGACGAAGGGTGCTTCTGTCTTCCCTTACCTCGACAATTGGCTGTTGGTGGCGTCCTGCAAACAGAGACTTTACCACGACGTCCACATGACGTTGTCACTCCTGACCCGCCTTGGTCTACGGGTGAATCCGAAGAAGTCCCACCTCGAGCCGGCGAGGATCTTGGACTTCATCGGGGCGACGCTCGACTCGACCTCCGCCAGGGCGTACCTACCAGAGTCTCGAGCCCAAACCCTGATCCGGGCCGCCGCTCACGCTCGTACGGCCCCGACGTTATCTGCGAGAAGCGTCCAGCAGCTCTTGGGCTACATGGCTGCGACGACCGCTGTGACATATCTCGCCAGGCTGAGAGCGAGACCTCTTCAACACTGGTTCGTCCGCATATTCGACCCCCTGCGAGACGAACAGACACTCCGACTGCAGCTGCCGGAAGACGTCCGCTCATCCCTCCGATGGTGGCAGTCGCGACACAATCTCATGTCAGGGATGCCTTTCCAACAGCCGACACCGAAGGTGACGGTAACGACCGACGCCTCCCTGTATGGATGGGGTGCCCACTGCGGCGATCTCAGAGTCCACGACAGATGGACCGACGACGAGACCGCTCTCCATATCAACGCGCTGGAGCTGCTCGCCGTCTTGAAAGCGCTACGGGCGTTCCGCCACGTCGTAGCGGGGCGGACGGTCCTGGTTCTGACGGACAATACCACCGCCGTCTGTTACATCAACAGACAAGGAGGGACTCACTCCACAACCCTGCTCAACATTGCACTCGACTTGTGGGAATGGTGCATTCGCCTGCATACGCATCCCGTGGCAGTTCACCTGGCCGGGCAGGAGAACACCACGGCAGACGCCCTCAGCAGGGACACCTCATCCCATCACGAATGGTCTCTCTCCGGAGAGGCGTTCAGACTGATTCGGGACCGCTGGGGCGAACCATCGATCGACCTCTTCGCGACCAGGGAAAACGCGAAGTGTCGCCGATTCTGTTCCAGAGCGGGCCACGATCGTGCCTCCATCGGGGACGCTTTCCAGTTTCCGTGGACCGGGGAACTCCTCTACGCGTTCCCGCCGTTCCCGCTGCTCGGCCGGACGATATTGAAGATCCTCGCCGACCGAGCCGACGCGATCCTGGTAGCCCCGTACTGGCCGAGGCAACATTGGTTCGCACCCCTGCTACAAGCCGCACGAGACGACCTGCTCCGGTTGCCACCGACACCGGACCTGCTCTCCCACTCCAGCGGCCGAGTCCTCCATCCGGACCTGCCACGCCTGGCCCTCCATGCCTGGAGGATATCGCACTAGACGATCCCGTGCTCGGTACCGTCCTCGTCGCGGCCAGGAAGGAATCCACCCGTCGCAACTATCAATATAAATGGCGACGCTTCCTGACCTTCGCTAACGAGAGGAGTGAGCCGGTATCGCCCGCGGGGCTCTCTACCGTCCTGCATTTCCTCCTGCACCTCCGGCAACAGGGGCTGGCGTTTCCATCCCTGAAGGTGTATCTCTCCGCGATCGTGGCATACCAACCGCCACGATCGGCTGCCTCGGCCTTCTTCAGGAACGATACCGTTAAGCGGTTCCTGAAAGGACTTCATCATCTCTACCCGCCGGTATCGCCGCCGCTACCGCCGTGGTCCCTCTCGCTGGTGCTCTCGCAGCTGACAAAGCCGCCCTTCGAGCCGATGGCGACCTCGGATGATAGGCTCCTGACCATGAAAACTGCCTTCTTGGTAGCGGTGACCTCAGCGAGGCGAGCGGGTGAGATCACAGCTCTTCGATCCGATGAGCCCTTCACGGTCTTCCACAGAGACAAGGTGGTCCTGAGACCTGACATCTCGTTCCTGCCTAAGGTGGTGTCCAGTTTCCATCTCAACCAGGACATCATCCTGCCTGCCTCTCTCCCGAACCCGACGACACCGTTGGAGCGGTCCCTCCACTCCCTGGACGTGCGTCAGGCCGTGGTCTTCTACATGGACAGGACTGCTTCCTTCCGACAGACGCCGCATCTCTTCGTTTGCTATGGGCGACGTCGGAAGGGCCTTAAAGTGTCCACCCAGCGCTTCTCCAAGTGGGTGGTACGGACTATTCAACTGGCGTATGAGCTCACGAGGAAGCCTCCGCCAGTCCTGCTTCGAGCCCACTCCACCAGAGCGGTGGCTACTTCTGCGGCCCTCCTGCGAGGAGTTGACCTGCATGAACTCTGCCGTGTGGCGACCTGGTCCCAGCCATCGACCTTCGTGCGCCACTACAGGCTCGACTGCTGGTCGCGCAGAGATGCCCGTTTTGGACGTGAGGTGTTGGCTTCCGTGCTGTAGGACCTGACCCGCCGTCCGACCGGTAAGCTACACAGTCTCCTAGTGTATGAAGGCACAGAGACCACGAAGAAGAAGAACAGGTTGCTTACCTGTAACTGTGGTTCTTCGAGTGGTCATCTGTGCCATCATACACACCCGCCCTTCCTCCCCTCTTTCTCAGGTCCCTGTAGGTTCTACGGCGGACGACAGAACTGAGGAGAGACCGTTGCTCGGCGGGAGGAGCATGCGCAGTACCAGCGTGGGGGAGGGGTTCCCGCCAAGCGAACAAGCTCTAGAAGTTTCCGAACGCTACCGCGCAGGCGCTAAAGCTCCTAGTGTATGATGGCACAGATGACCACTCGAAGAACCACAGTTACAGGTAAGCAACCTGTTCTTCTTTCCTCTGAAGTATAGCATACAGCACCTGCTGTTTGTTGGCAGTCTCCTGTCCAACTACTAACCAGGGCTAATCCTGCTTAACTTCCAAGATCAGATGGGATCTGTGTAAATCTGTTTATTATGCTATGTTTTCTGCAAAAAAGTTACAATCTAAATAATATGAACAAGAGAACAGATAAATAATGCTTATTTTTAGATCCTGTCTTGCCTCCTGATTATTAACTTTGGGTGGTTGCTTTGGGACAAGAATATAACATGAGCTAAAGATTTTACAGGGCACTGGAAAACTTCGTATCACAGCTCTAAGTGGGCTGTCCCTTTTCCTCACTGGTTTATCATAGATTATACAATGTGAGTGACATGCATGCTGAAGGAAATACGTTTGGGTGTCTCTGTGCTCTTGCTAGAGCCAAAGGGATCAGGAAAGCAGCAAATACTTCAGAAGCCTGTGCACTGTATAAATCTGGGATTCTGACACACAGATGGCAACTGCAGGGAAGGTAAGCAAAAACTGTTCTTATGGCTCTGTTTAAATCTATATAAAACTTCTGTTAGAAATTTCTGTGTGTACCAGTATTAAGTCGCTTCTAAAATGAAAGAATTAAATGTTCAAAACATTTCATTGCCTATAGAAGGATTCTTTGAGTTTTATATGGGTGGATTCAGTTTATGGCCTACAAGTCATACTGAAAGTTTTATTCCCTGTTTATGAATTCCAAGGCAAAGCCAATCTGATTCAAGTGAAAAAGAATAAGGGTAGTAGCTTAGACCTTTTAGACAATGCTGAGAGTTGATGTTACATCGTGTGTAAAAATTCAGACTATGAAACAAGAGGTTCCTGATTTAAATTTCACCTTGGTCAGGAAATCATCAAATCTCCTTCCACACATCAGTACTTTTATTTTCCCTCTCCAAATACAGCCATAATAATGTTGACCTACTGGAAAAAATATATGGTACAAATTATTGTTTTGGTGTACTTTGAACACTATAAGCCACAATATGGATGCTTAGAATCATTATTATGCAATAAGTCAGTTATTTATCTTAGGCGCTGTGTTTAAAAATTCCAAGTAGAAAAGCAGGCAGTTGCATTTGGGACCTGTTGGTAACTTTTCTAACAAGTTGTTACATAAAGAGGTTCATATTACACACTCCAAACCTGTTCTTTGTCATTGTTGTTATTTGTTTTCAAGTCATTTCTGACTCAATGATGACCCTAAGGCAATCCTACGTTCTTGGGCTGAGTGTGTGATGTGCCCAAGGTCACCCAGTGGGATTCCATGGCCAAGCAGGGAATAAAACCCTGGTCTCCAGGATTGTTGTCCAATGCTCAAAACACTACAATACCCTGGCTCTTTTATGCAGTATCCCAAACTTTTTGCTGCATTCTCCCCAAAGATAGGGGTGGTCCTGCTCCTTTTCCTCTCTGTCCTTGACAAAGAACAAACCCAATTAAGCTGAGAGGATGCTGTTTCACTCTAATTAATCCCTTTCCCTCTTTTTCCCAAGCAGCAGGGGTGGGATCCAGATGCCTATCTTTCATTAGCTTATTGAAACAGTACCAACAGTTGGGGAGTTGGTTCTGCAGTCTGTAAGTGGGCGGATGCAAAGAGATGGTGAAGATTAAGAGGAAGGAAACAATCGTCCTTGGCTTTTCAAGTGACTTTCCTCAGTGTTTTCTTAAGTGTTTTCTTGTTTTAAGGACGTTCAGTACTACATAGTTATAACATTTATCATTCAACTTTAACTGCCATGATTCCATCCTATGGAATCCTGGGCTTTGAATTCTGCCAGAAACCTCTAATATCTCACAAAACTGCATATCCTGTGACAATTAAAGTGGGATCATAGTGCTATAACTGTGTCTTTAAATTCTTTGAAAAACAGCAAACAGAAAGACATATGCATGGAACAGGTAGGAGGAGCCTGTTCAGAGCCTTTCTGTTTGCTGCCTAATCCAGTTCACACTTGCACTCTAGCAAAATCAATAAATAAATTCAATTCTTTATTTGTAAAGAAATGACAGAGAAAAAGACAAGATGCCAGTAGGGACTGCTATTCTGTCATTGTGTGGAATAGTCTCAGCCTGGAAATGTCCCCTGTGACATCAACAATCATTAAGTGTAATACATTAAGCATCAAGCAGAGCAGCACAGAGTATGCAATTCATATTAAAAACAGATATAAACCCCTTTCAACACAGCAGTCTTGCCCTGAAATTCCCCCCTCTCACAATCAGAACTGGAGAACAGAACCCAAGCTCTGAGATCTGGCAACCTTAAGTGACTAGTCCTAGTGGATTATTTTGAACACTACAGCATTTAATTCATATATGCCATTGTACCCATTCTCCTTTCAAAGCTAAATCTCTCATTCTTACGTATCAAAAGCAATAACCATTAAGTCTCCCTTGCTGTTTCTTACATGGTCTGTGAAAAGTCTCCAAATTATTAGATAAGACTCAATTGAATTTTCTTTCTGTGAGGTTGTAAACTTATCCATTTCTGCTAGTTCCAGTAATTTATTTAGCCATTCACTGAATTTTGGTATTTCACTATTTTTCCAGTATTTTGCATGTATAATCCTAGCTCCAGTTACCACATATCTTATTAAATTTCTGTGCTGCCTTTCCATAATATCTTTCCTATTTATCATATTTAAAAGAAATAATTCTGGTCTGAGTACTATTCTTATCTTTAAAATCTTCTGCATATACTTGCAAATTAGTTACCAAAATTCCTTTGATTTTTTTACATTGCCATCACATATGATAGAAAGAGACCTCATGATTTTTACATTTTTAGCATCTATTATTCCCCCTATATACATCTTCACCAGTTTACTGGGGGTTAAGTACCATTTGTACATCATTTTATAGAAATTTTCTTTAAGGTCATTACATTGATTAAATTTCAATCCTTTTCCCCAGGCATCCTCCTGCTGTTCTAATTCAATACTATATCCTAAGTTTTGTGCCTAAGGTATCATACTTTCCTTTATCTGTTCCTCTTCTGTATTTATTCATAATAATAGTTTGTACATTTTTAAGATTAGATGAGATTCACCAGTACATAGTAACTTTTCAAATTCAATTTTGATATTCTCAAAGCCAAATCTTTTACTTGAAAAGGTTTCTGACCTATTGTGCTGGCTTGCCTTGTATACAGGTGATTAAATGCAAGGCGGCAATCATCTGGGAAGTTGGTAAAGCCCCTTCCATTGAGGAGGTGGAAGTAGCACCACCAAGAAGCCATGAAATTCGAGTGAAGGTAAAAGATCTTACTCAAAACTAGACATTTCTTCTCCTTCCTCTTAGTGTGAATTCCTAGTGGGTTAGCACTTTGTGCTGAAATGATGAAGACAAGGTCAAATCAGATGTTAAGGGGAATGGGAATTCCCTGCACTTAGCCTGTTTCTCTTCTGACAGTGGGATTTTCTCAGAGATATGTGTGTTAGAATCAGATGTGCAAACTAGGCCTGTGTTTACAAATGACCAGTCACAAACAAAGCATGATAAATGCAAGATACATAGGTGAGGAAAAATTTTTTAATTTTAATTATTTATTTGCATCCCGCCTCGATCCATATGGATCGAGGCGGCAAACAACTTACAAATAGCATGTATTTCGAAACATTTCTATACATGCCCCCAACAAGCTGGGTATCATGCCAAACAAATGTCTTTCAGTACTTAAGGGAACATCTCTTTTAAAAGGTACTAAAACATTGTCTACTTTGCCCCTTGGAGATGGTAGAAGAAAGTATAAAAGTAATGATTCAGAGAAATTTAAATGGCAGAGAAATTTAAGTGGGACCTGCAAAATGTTGCAGTGTGCAATCCTCTTGTTCATGGCTGGCTGAATCCCTTGCCTGTCTAGGATACTCCATTCCACCTTTTAACCCCTGCCAGCATTTCATGGTCAATAGCCTTATGCGGCCTTCATTAGGATGCTTCGGGGGGATGCGTATTTTGCTGTAATTGTACAGATGCTGTGTTCCATGATTTCTCCTCTTCAAGGGAATGAAACTATGTGAGTGAGATATTCACACATTCTCTTGGAGACTTATGCTCACCTAGAAAGTAACTCATTAAAGCACCACAGATCAGCACTTGGAAAAGTTACTTATCTAGAGTACAATTCTCAAGTCCCCCAACCCAAGTGGGAGTTGTATACAAAAATAATAATTTTTCCCAAGTCTTGTCATGAATACCAGTTGCTGAGGAACACAGGGAGGGTGCTGCTGTGCTCATGTTCTACTTATGAGTTTCCTGTAGGCACTTGGTTGACCACTGTGGGAAAGCATGTTGGTGTAGATTTATCTTAACTGAGGCATATCCAGACTGGTTTAGTAAGACCAGAAAACTTCATGTTTTGTTCCTGTTCTTTCCAAAAAAAATTTATAGATCCATACACATTTTGTTTATCCCAAAATATTTTCTGTCAGTTCCCAAGACTTTTTATACCTTTTCCCCAAATTGGTTTATTTTAGCACTGTATAAGATCAGAAAGAACAGGAACAAGATCTGGTACTTTTCAATCAGTCTAATCCTGTTAGAAATTGAGAAAAGTTGCTTTATTAAGACTAGAATTTCCAAAATTCTCTAGCCAGACCACTCTGTTGCCACACTGGCTCCCCTAGGAACTGAAGTTGTTATGTGTCCAAGCTCTGAATCCAGCATGGCTCTTCTGATGTGACAGAATGAACTGAGTGAAAGCAGCAAAGATATTGAAGGGTTGTATTGCATTTTCCACACAGATAGTGGCCACTTCGATTTGTCGGACTGATAGCCATGTGGTGGAAGGGTATTTTCCTGACATAGCGTACCCAGTCGTTGCAGGCCACGAAGGAGCTGGAATTGTTGAAAGTGTTGGGCCAGGAGTCACTTGTGTAAAACCAGGTAAGGGAGAGGGAGAAAAGAAATTCAAAAATACTCTTTGTGTCAGACAGAGCTAGGTTTAATTATATATTTATGCAATCAAGCATTATATAATGGACAGCTGGAACCTGCAGCCCTCAGTACCTATCATCCTTAATCACCCTAGGAGGAGTGCATGATGCAATAATAATATATCAATGTTTGAAAAGCCACAGGTTTCTAATTTCTCATATAAAAAAACTTCAGTGCACCCAACAATGCCTAGTTTCCGTGTGTGTACATGTGTGTGTTGTGGTTTTGTTTTTCTTTGTGTTTTTTTTAAGTAAAGGGCCTTCCTCATCTGTCTCTGGCAGGGAAATGTGTGTGTTTATTGAAGGGGACCATCCCAGGGCAGTAGGAGGAATTTCCATTTCTTCCCCTAGGCTGCCAACCATTAAACTACACCCCTTTCAAACTCATAACAAAAGCTGACTTTTACACCACTAATAGTCTTGGGGCCCTTTCATGCTCCACAGTTAAAGTGCTTTGATTCCATTTTAACTGCTTTGACTGCTTCCTTTGGAATCCTAGGGTTTATAGTTTGCAAAGGCACTATAGCATTGCAAGAGAGCATTCCGACTGCTACTCCCTAAACTATAAATCCGAGGATTCCATAAGAAGTTAACATGGCAAAGTGGAATCATAGCACTATAATGATGCAGTGTGAAAGGCCACAGCAAGCCTCCAAAGAGAAGCTGAATATTTAAAAGAAAAACAAAAAAATGTCACAAAGAACCACTGGGCCACTCCTTCACCAAAAAAGCAGACTGGCATTTCCTATATAACTTAATCCTAAATAAAATTAACATTTAACCAAAGTGAGTTTTCATACCTTATTCATTCACTTTTGACATTAAAAGATTATTCTTAAAAGATTAGTCTGTTTAAAAAATAGTTCTGCTCTTAGAACTTATTTTAATACCTTGTTTGTTTTGCTTACAGATGTTTTAATATATAAAATATTTCATGGCAGTTATGGGTTTTTGTTTTTGTTTTTGAAACCTGCAGGTGACAAAGTCATTCCTCTTTGTGTCCCCCAATGTGGAGAATGTGAATGCTGTTTGAGTCCTAAATCTAACTGTTGTCTCAAGTCCCAGTAAGTTCATATGTCGTCTGCTGTAATTTTAAAGATTTTAATGCCCATCATGACAATTGTCCAGAGACATGCTCCCAAGAAGAGTCCAAAAATGTACAATGCTGTGTTAATCTATCAGTTCTAGCAGTTTTCATCTAGGAGCAAGTCTTTTGTACATTTAATGGATCTTCATTGCCCATTCAAAACCAAAATACCCGGGAATATTTTGTATCACAACAAGAATAGTTCCCAAAATATATTGTTACTGAGGGGAAAAAAAGTTTTCTCACCTGCCATTGTGAGAATTACAGTTAAGCTCAAAAGGAAAAAATATGAGGTGGTATATGTGCCACCGTTGCTGCTAATACAAAATTCCCATCACTTCAACCCTGTGGGTTCCAGCATACTTTATAAACAACACTTTATAAAGTAAAATAAAGTAAAATACTTTAGCTGTATTCTACTTTGGAGGAGAAAGTGTAGTAGTAGTAGTAAAGAATAATAATAATAATAATAATAATAATAATAATAATAATAATAATAATAATATCATCATCATCATTGGTGTCATTGGCTATTAACTATTTCTATTGTAAATCTTGGCAAAATTGACAGCGTTTTAGCTCAGTTTATAAAACAGACCAATCTGAATCTCCTCACATAGTCTCTACGAACCACTTCAAAACTTGATGCCAGACAAAACCAGCAGGTTCACCTGCAGAGGAAAACAGATTTACCACTTTCTGTGGACAAGCACCTTCTCCGAATACACAGTTGTGACTGAAGCTTCCATTGCAAAAATCAGTGATGATGCTCCTCTGGATAAAATCTGCCTCTTTGGCTGTGGATTTTCTACCGGCTATGGTGCTGCTATCAATAGTGCTAAGGTAAACATCAGTCCATAGATGCATTTTCCAGAGAGATATGAAGTAAAAGTTTTGTTTTTCCCTGCTTGAAGGTAAGATGTTTTCAGAAATCATCCTTCCCAAAATGCACTGAGATGCAAGTTTATCAGCCTGAGCCTATTGTTTCTTTTTGAGTCCAGTTGGCCCAAAACAGCCTCCTAATCTGGTGCCATCCACATGTGTTGTACTTCAGCTCCCAGAGTTCTATAGCCAGCCTTGTTCTCCAATGCTAGCCCAGCCTTAAATACCTGGCTCTGAGAACGTCCTTAGAGCCCCTCAATGGTTCCTCAGAACTCCTCATTAAAGGTGACATGTCCTGCTAGATCACCCATCTGATGAAACTCTTCCACAATGCCTGGCTGTGAGGAAGAACATGGTGGGTATCTGAGCCTGGTTGGCTCTGTAAAGAACACTGCCACCAACTTCATTTGGCTGACAGAGACATACACAGAGGCCCATCCACCTGCCTTTGGTTTCATTCGTAGAACGTGGGCCACTGATGACCCCAGGAGCCCAGTGCATTTAGAAGTAATGAGCAGAGTACTTCTGAAAGGATTCTGATTCTAGTCATTAGTTTTCAGAAGTGACATCACAGTCTTTACATATAAAAGTCTAGTTTAGGCTTTTCTTCATTTCACCAGTTCAGTTTAGGAAGACATACACTATTTAATGCTACCAATGAACAACAGAGTGGATTTGGTTTAGAAAGGCAGCATATAAGAATTTAAATAAAATGAATAAATAAATAAGTCAGAAATGATACCATTATCAATCTCCTGCAAGCCACCTAGAGATCTACCTACCAATGGATCTTCTGCCTTTGCATGACTTAAGATGTGAGTCTCCTAGGACAGATCTTATTCAATATCTGTAGTCCATCTTTCCTGTCATATTCCTTTCTTTCTCTTGCCCTGTGCCCAATCAGCCTCTTTTATCATTTACTAGAAGAAATAGCCAGTTTTGTGTAGTTTAGAAAGGCCTCAGTCTGCCCTCCCACCCTGCTATTCTTTCCCTCTCATGAAGAAACACAGCAGGAGTCATTTATTAGCATAGAATATGTATATAGTGGCCCCTCCACATTCAGGGCACAGAACCCTTGTGAAAGTGGAAAAAACACAATAACTCCTCCCTGCAATCCCCAGGCATTCCTGGGGGAAGAAATAAGACAAGGTAAAGGGCTTACCAGTACTTTCCCCTCAGACACAGAAAAGTGGCGTTCTGGAGTTCTAGCTACTTCCAGTCACCATCTTGAGAAAGGAGAAGTAGGAGCAAAGAGAGCACCTCACCAGTCACTAGCCATTACACAGCAGAATGTGCAGTCACATAGTAGAGAGGACATGCTTCCAGCAGTGGGAGGGGGGATTTGCTTGCCCCAGAGTTAAAAACATAAGCCTCACAAACCTGGGGTGAAGAGTACAAGGAAATGGGAGGAGGAAAGCCAGGGAGGAGGCAAAGATGTGCCTTGCAAATAATCAAATTTGAGAATGTCGAGAGAAGACTGTATTTCCAGCCTGCCATTTCTCTGGTGAGCTCAAGGCAGTGAACATAGTCTTCCCCTCAACTGTATCCTCACAACATCCCTCTGACACAAGTCAGGCTGAGACAGAATGTCTGGCTCAGAGTCATTCAGTGAGTTTCTGGTCTTACTACAGACTTGAACCTGGTTCCGCAAAAACATGGTCCACCATCCTAAACAATATCCCACCATGGTTCTATTTTCTTTAAGCTATTGTCTTTGCTGCAGCCTACTTAGTTCTGTGTCTGTGCTGTTTCTCTTTGTGTCTGCCTGAAATTTGCTGATTCTAATCCCAGTTTTGGGATTAGGAATCTAGAATCTACAGGTCTGGTTTGTATGCTCATAGGTGGAGCCTGGATCCTCTTGCGCTGTCTTTGGCTTGGGAGGTGTTGGTCTGTCTGTCATCATCGGCTGCAAAGTATCTGGAGCATCCAGGATCATTGGGGTTGATATCAACAAAGAAAAGTTTGCAAAGGCCAGAGAAGTGGGAGCCACTGAGTGCATCTCCCCTGAAGACTTTGAGAAGCCCATTAATGAGGTGCTAGTAGAGATGACCGGGCTTGGCGTGGACTATGCTTTTGAAGTGATCGGACGTGTTGACACTGAGGTATGAGACCCTAATGATCATTTCTAAGGCTCAGTTTTCCATTTTGCAACAGAATCAAGCTTTCAGGCATTGCACAACCTTCAATACAAGAACAGACTGTGACTTGTGTATGCTCTTTTTAAACTTTTTACAAGTTCTGGTTCTGAATATTGTCAGCGGTAGTGATTTTTCAATTCTTTGCAAACTGTCTAGGCATGTGTCTAGCATGCACATGCTTGAATTAACATTTGGACTTCTTTCATGGCAGTATGGGTGAGTAAGGGCCATTATCGAACTTTGCAAGGCTCTTTGCAACAGGCTGTTAGTGGGTATCCAATCCCCTTTCCTATTCTTCTTCTCTCCTCCTTTCTATTTCAATCCCTACCACTGAGAAGGAGACAACAGGTGACCTCAGTAGGGTAGGCCTGAATCGTGAGTGACTGTTCTGCCCAAATGAGTGACCTGTGGCCTGAAATCTACATGTGTTCCTTAGCCAAAACTTATTTGCAAACAAATAACTCCAACCTCTAACAAGAGTGACCTCTCCTCTTAACAGGAAAGAAAAGTTTTATAGGTAACCTATCTGTTACCCTGAAAATTGGGGGGGTCCCGCGAGGGGTGCCCAGTTTTGCCAATCAAAGTACCAAAGGTGGGGAAATTAAACTCAGAGCACCGTTATAGCTAGCAAAAGGCAGGGTAACGTAGCAAGATCTATGTCTACGGCTTCAGGTCAAAGAGACAGTCAACAGGATTTTAAATAAACAGATAACAACTTTATTAAACATAAACAGTAAAATCAACAACACGCACACTAACTAGCTTAAAGAATAAGAAAGGGAGTTTAAGGAAAGCGGGTGATACAACACCTAGTCACGTTGTCCTGAAGAGACTGGAGCGGAGGAAGATGGGCTCAGCGTGGATGCTGAGGGGAATTCCTGAACAAACCGGCAGCAGGACGAGATGGATGTTCAAGGGGAACCAAAGGAGTTCCAAAATTGGGAACCTTAAATAGGGTGGATCATGCCTGTCAGCTATGGCAAACCAAATAGGAATAAAACGAGTTTCGATGCTAGACGAAAGGATCTGGTGAGGTCAGTGTTAACATGATGGGATTTGCATTGAAAGACAATAGAGTGGCCGGTGAGTTGATGGCCCTCTGAAAAGTATGGTTTGGCGGGAAACTGTGCCGCTATTGTGGAGTGTGGGTATGGGAGTCCCCTGAAGCGACGTGAGGCTTGAGAGTTGCTGACTTGAATGGGGAATGGAATGTGAACTATTAATCAGCTGCAGCCAGTACGTGCCTGTTTCGGAAAACAACCCAAACACGTGTAGCGGGGCCGCCAAGCGGAGTCTAGCCAGGGCTGAATTAAATGATATCAAAGTGATATCTGGGAGCCCCCATTTGGGATATCATAGCCGGCATAACATATCTAGTTCCTAAAGTTCATACTCTCCAACTGTCCCGGTTTGGCAGGGACAGTCATGATTAATCCTCTGTTGCCTCACTTTTCAAGTGCTTTTAAAAATTCCCAGTGTCCCTCACCTCCTCTCGCATTCTTCTTCTGTCCTCAGCTTATTTAAATTACTACAAACTAAGTTCAGGGTGTAAAAGTTTGCACTCAATTAACTCAGTGGAGGGAGAAGAGAGGAGATGGAGGAATAATACTTTTCTCAGTAGCCTGAGGCAAAAGCAAACTACTGCAGCATTTCTTAGCTTGTGTAGTCTTCATTATTTAATAACTTTTGCCATTTTGACCCCACTTCAGTGTTGCTTGGCCACATGCGTCCTGGTTTTCATTTGTGCAAAACTGGAGGATATGAGACAGGTTTATAAGAACAGAAACTGCTTGGGATCATACCAAAGGCCTGTCTAGCCCAGCCTTCTACACCTTGATTTCTTCAGCTTCTTAACTTGGTTTTCTTTGCATCTACAATAGGCTGCTGCCCTTGCATCCTGCCACTTGGGTCACGGAATCTGTGTGCTGGTGGGGGCACCTCCTGCAAGTTCCCAGCTCTCTATTAGTCCTTTGCAGCTCCTGACAGGCAAGAAACTGATTGGATGTTTGATTGGAGGTATGAATTAGTTGAACTGGATCATATAATGATTACTGCATATGTTGCTGGACCAGCACAGGACAAAAGAGGCAGCTTAGCCTTGTCTCTAAATCTCATAAACCATATATTGTTTGCTTTAGAATTTTTTTACTCCCTGAGGCCAAAACATGGACTAAAACTAACTCACTTTTAATCCAGCCATTTTTTCCCCTGAACTTTTCTTGGTATCTCTATAGTCACCTGGTTAGATTGCCAGTAAGTGAGTGCATCACCTGAGGCAGCAATCATTTAGAGGCAAAGTAGCAGGCATCCGCTTGTGCACATAGATCCATGCATGTGCATGAACAACACAAAAAAGATTTATGGCTGCTGCTGGGTACACTGCATATGACCTAGCATTTCCTGCATTAATGTAAGCCAAGCCCCTACATGAGTGAAATGAACACCTCTGTCAAAACAAATTTATCCCAGAATTGTATAGCATATGGCTCAAAGTCCTCCGAGTGCTCTTTGCCTAAGAAAAACCCAATGAAATTCATGTCCCCATAAGTTGACAGTTAACTTGAAGGCACATATATATGGTTCACGGTGCTGGGATCACTCCAGTCTAAAATCAGTCTGTGTTCCTCCAGTGATACCAAGACATAGTAAGATTGGTCAGCCTTATATTGATCTGGCTTGGTATAAATAAAGAACCTTGCTTTCTGTATTGCTTATTTAGCTCCAGCTGTCCAATCCAGCGTCTTGCCCCATCACAAACACCAGACCGCAGAGGTCATGGTTGGAAAATACCTATCATGTCAGGATATCCCTACCCCAAATACCAGTTCCTCAGCTTCTTAAGCACAGTATATAGCTAGATGTTCTTTGTGAAGTAAGTAACATCACTGAGAATAGTAAAGGGCAGGAAGCAAGGTGGACTAGCAATCACATCTGTATTGGTGCAAAGCAAGATAATATTTGCATAGCAAGAGGATCCAGATACTCAGTGTATGTTGTGAAATTACTACATGGCCATATGGGTAGATCCACTGTGATATAAACAACAGCCTTACTGGCTGCTGGAGCCATTTTGCAATGTGAGATCTGGAAACAGAGCCTGCCAATGAATGCCTGTGCAAAGACCCAAAGAAAATGTGGATGAACAACTTGGGAAAGGGCTAAAGGACATTATGAGCTTCAAAGCTAACTTTGGGACAGTAATTATGTATGTATTTATTTATGAAGCATTTCCTTTCTTCCATATTAAGCTTTGATTTTACTAATGTTTTCTTAACTGATTAAAATCAGATGTCCTTTCTGTCTTCTAAAAAGCTTGTGGTAGCTGAGCCAGTGTACTTTCATTTCCTTCCTAGGTTGGAAGTTGAAAGATGCTCTCCCTAAACTGGTTTCTGATTATATGGAAAAGAAATTTAATACAGATGCATTAATAAGTCATGTGTTGCCTTTTGAGAAAATTGGTGAAGCCTTTGAACTTTTGCACAGTGGTAAAAGGTAAGGTTTCCATGATATTTGTTTTATAATACTTTTATCCTGCCCTTTTCTCAAAATAAGATCATGACAGGTAAGATGCTTTGAAGTTTATGTCTAAACAGGGATTTGAACCAGATTTCCTAGATGTAAGAGCAACACTTTCATCTCAAAGTAAATTTTCAAGACAAGAGAAGCTGCCATTTGATGGGAAAGTCCAAAGTGAAAGTGATCATTTTTCCTAGAAGTGTTTTACAAGTGGCACAGTGGGCTTTAATTAAACCAATCTAAAACGTCCCAACTGTTAATGTTACTTGCAAAAACAATCAGCTATGATTTCAGCTGATGCATATTGGACGTTATGTTTTTTCGACAAGAAATTAATCTTTTATCCTTTTTTCTTTCTTTCAGTCTCCGCTGTGTCCTGTTGCTTTAATGTAGGCTCCCCATCCTACAAATCCTTTGCATATTGGACCAAATTCAACAGAATTTCAGCAAACATTAATATTTTATATATTAATGTATATGCATGTATTTTGAAACTGTTCAGGTGTACAGCTAATGAGCCAGCAAGTGAATGAAGGGAAAACAAAAGTCCTCTAGATAAATTGTAATCTACAATGTCTCCCTCCCTCTTTGTCTGGTGAAGATCCTCTTCAGCCACTGTTAGAACCATCTGGTTCCAAACTAATTGCCATCTGCGACAGAGATTCATTCCAGCTTTTGAAAGCATAAAGAAATGGCCTAGTTTTCTCACCAAGATTCTATGCTTGACCCTGCTGTCCTCTGGATTCTCCTCAGCCTCTTCCAGTTCAGTTCTTCTCTCTCTCCATATGGCAGAACTAGGCAAGGTCTAGAAAACCTGGGGCCCTCCAGATGCTTCTGAATTCCAAATCTCATCCACCCTAACCGACCTAAGCAATGCTGGGGCATCATGAGAATACTAATCCATGTGGGGCAGAACTTGGTAGTAACATAATATGAACAATGACAGTACTTGTGAGACTATTGAGAGCACCATGGCAGTGCTTTGGTAAATAAAATTACTGATAGTGTATTTACCTATGCAATTAATTACATTTTTTATTACTTTTTTCCATTATCAGGGGTTTAGAGATGCTTTATTGGTGCATATGGGGAGATTTTTTTGTCCATTTTCTTCTTAGACTTTTAAATTACTTTTTTTCAATTAATGAAATGAATGATAATGGGAATGCAACAGGCAGGGCAACGAGATAGCAAAATATCTGTAATTAATTCAGTTACATTTTGGGGTTTGGGGATAATTTACAGTCAGCCTTTCAAAACTGTGGATTCTTTGTTCACAGATTCAACCAACCACAGCTTGAAAATATTAAAAAAAATATTAAAAAAAAATCCAAAAAGCAAACTTTGATTTTGCCATTTTATACAAGGGACACCATTTTACTACACTATAATGGGACTTGAGCATCTATGAATTTTGGAATGAAGTGGGGTCCTGGAACCAAACCCTAATGGATACCAAGGGGCAATTGTACTTTCTGTCCTCTGATCTAAAGGAGTTTTGGATTCCCCCCTTTGAACTAAGTGTATTTATAGCTGCCAATCTGTGTCATCAAAGCTGGGCACTCGCCACACAGCTATATAAAGCAGCCAGGCTTTGATGACACAGATAAGCAGTGACTTAAAATGGGCAAGAAGCAGTTCTTAACACTTCTGCCTCACAACTAGTGACGTGCAAATCAAATCTGCCCTGCATGTGTCTGAGAAGCTCAATTGCTCTCATCTGGTCCATTGTCTCCAGAGCGATCCCTTCATTTGTTTTCACACTAGCAGATTTTGAGTGGGAAACAATAGACAAAAGAATACATATACAAAAGGTATACTAATGCAAAGCCATTTGTACACATTTGTGTATGGAAAAAAAGCTGCTTCTCCTGTCTCTTTTATTTGCATCTCTTTCATCTTCATCCATCACTTGCAATATTTTCCACAGACATATATGTATATTGGTAAATTTCAAGGGTCACATTTTTTTTTTTGAGATAAGATAGTCTAGCTTTATGAGGATTGTACACCTTTGAAACACGGAAAATCAAGTACTAGTAGACTGTGTCAGGTTTTGCTGGCAAATCTACTCACCTCCTACTGATGTTTTCCTAATGTTGCTTGAAGAAAAATATTTCCTGCTGCATTGCTTCGCAGTCATCCCCCTTTCTACTATACTCCTCCACCGTTAACAGTGGAGCAGCACTGACTCACCTGTAAATGTTTAGTTCTGCCACTTTTGAAGGTGATTTGACTTTTCAAGAGTAGAAGCTGGCAAACATGCTGAAGCCCTCCAAGTGTTTGGGCTACATAATCCTCTAATCTCTGACCATTGGGAGGTATTAATGTGAAATGTAGTCCAAAATATCTTCAAGCCGAAAATGAAAAAATCTGTGTGTGCTCCGCATCCGGCCCTTGAGCATCGCATAAATGTGAGTGCGTCATGCATGCTTAAGGGTCCCTCTCGCTTCCAAAACGCTGTGCGAAAAGGGTGTCAGTCATGGACTTGGGGCAAGTCACAATTCCTCAGAGGAAGGCAAGGGCTTCCCTTATGGTTACACTGGTATTTATCTTCATCTATGCTGGCACAAGCTTTGGCAAGAAGTCTAAGAGGAAATTAATCATGCCTCTCAAAATGTTACACTGAATACCGGATAGCTCTGTTAAGTTTAAGCCATGATACCAGTAGAGCCATTACCAGCAAGAATCTTGTTCTTTTGAGACTGTGTGGTTGGCAACCACAAGAATAACCAGGAAAAAGATCAGAGAGGAACACTCCATTGTTCTGTGCTTTTCAATTAGGAGGATATTGCATATTTCAGTTCAAAGTGAAATGTCAACTGTTTTAAATATATGTCTGGAACTAGTTTAGTCTGGAATCCACTCAAATCCTCAGAGACTTTTAAATACACAAAAACTGCCTGACCATAACATTATTATTGCAATAAGAATTCAGTGTGGAGGTAAAAGATAATTGAAACAGTCTGAATATTTAAAAGATAAAACAAAGGTAAAACAAAACAACAGAGCACTGCAATGCTTGCAATTCACATCATGATAGTTTTCCCCTCAGTATGGAATCACAAGGAATACCCAGAATAGGTACCTGACATTTAAAATGGCTAAATATGATTCATGTAGTGAAGTTATGTTTCTGTATCTTTGTCACAGTAACCCATCTCGCTTTATTAATGCACATAGGCATGCTATGTGTATTGTTAAATGTGTCTGAGGGGAAATTCAAAAGTTGTTTTGGCAGTGCTAACTATACCATGTCCTGTAGGCCATATTTCAGAGGAAGGAACTGGTAAACCCACTCTGAATAATCCCTGCCTAAGAAAATCCTATGAAGTTCGTAGAGTTACCATAAGTCAACAGGTGACTTGAAGATACACACACACACGTGCGTACACACCTGTATTTATCCTGATTTCTCCCCTATGTTTCACATGAAACCTAGAATTCTCTAAAGGATATCCACAAGCGTAAGTATCCCTTCTGCATGTGGATGTCCTTTCTTGGCAGCTTTGGGGCTTGGTATTCCCTTTCTCCTTCTCCCCCAGGGACTTACAGTGACCCCGCTACTTTTGCAAGAGTTCAGGGCACAGAATCCTTGCAAAAGTAGAAAAAACACAAATAACTCCCCCGGTGCCCCTCTCCTATTCCCTTCTGGGACTCCCCCCTCCCATTTCCTTGCCTTTTGCCCAGATCTATATGCACTCTCTGTGCTCAGGAAAAAGGCAAGAGAATGGGAGGGGGAGCACCACACATGGAGAACAAAGGCATGCACATGCCTTCTCCACCATTCCCTTGCCTTTTGCCTGGGCAGGCTTGCTTTCCTTCCCTGCACCAGCAAAAGGCAAGGGAATGGAGGGGGGTGGGTATGCCTTCCCCTCCTATTCCCTTGCCTTTTGCCCAGGCATAGAGAAGGAAGGCACGTGCACCCAGGCAAAAGACAAGGGAGTGGGTGGAGGAGAGTGGGGGAAGGCACATGTGGTCCTTGCAAATAAGCAAATTTGTGAAGGTCAAACCTGTGAATGTGGAGGGAGGAAAGTACTGTAAAACTCTTGAAGCTGTTCTGCACTGCCATTCTCTGCTTTGTGATGCATCTGGAAGCATCTGGTTACATCCCCATAGCAGATGCACAAGGATGACTTCAGTCCTGAGATCCTCAGGATCCTTTGAGAAGTTCAGCAATTTTGCAATCATGGAGACATAGTCAAATGCTTCTCCAACTGTGCCTGCTTGCTGAGAAGCATGGAATGGCTGTGCAGAGTGACTTCAAGAGCATTATAGTAATTCAGGATGCAGATATATGGCTCAGTGTAGCCTAGGTCTGCAGGCAGATGTTTATGCTACATTGAGGAGATGTGGGATTCAGGGCATTTCTGTTTTTCAAACCGACTAGACTCAGTTGATGTCCTGCTTCTGTGTAAGTCCTTGGTCTGCTGCAGGCAGGATGGCATATGGTATGAAGCAGGTAAGATGGAAAGGATAATTGCTGTTCATGAAAAGGGAAGCTAAGGAGGTAGGTTGGGGTGTCACCTGTGTGAAGCTTTTCTTCCCATAGCAGTTTTGTACTTGGCACCATCCTTTGGTAGCTAGTGCAGCAAAACTTTTCCAAAACCTTGTAAAAAACAGACCCAGAAGGGTTAAATCAACTGTAAAATCCCAGATAATCTACCCAAAGACATCTCTGCTATTATACACAAGTAAGGCATAGTAGGTTGTGTATTGGAATCTTGTCTTGAATTAAATATAGAAAATACTCTTCTCATCTTAGAATAATCATGGCTGAATGTCTTCTAAACCCAGAAAATCATTCTGTTTTTGTAAACATTCTTGAAAAAGATCTAATCATGCCATGTAATTTTCTACTGCTCTCAGCTAAATCTGAAAGTTATCACTTCCTGACCATGTACTTTGTGTATACTTTGAACAATAGTAGGTAGCAGGAAATGATGCAAAGGAAATGAACTTAGACTTTTACCATTTAAATATGCCTTTGAGCTTCGCTCTGCATGTAAAGGCAAATCTTATGGTGGCATCCTGAAACTACTGTAGAACTTCACCATTAATTTCTCTTTGTTTTATTACATTATGAAAAATAATTGTATTTACTTATGAGTCAAATGTCTGTCTTGCTTTTTCTCCATTCAGTTCAAGGAGACACATATGGTTCTCCTTATATTTGCAAAAACCTCATAGGGATGGGGGTATGATGGGAGTGCTGTGTCCCAGGAGGCAATGTTTTTGGGATATCCCAGTTCATAGCCATGCCTCCACATGCCAAGGCCCTGTTCCCACACCATGCTGCCACGCCCCAACACCTCGTGGCCATGCCCTCACACCCCGTGGCCATGTCTCCTCCTGCTCCCCTCCCCACTCTCCAAGCTCCACTGCTGCTTTGTGACAACACTGTGCTACAAATCACACTGAAAAAATGATTGTCCCACAGTAACCCAAGGAGTTTCATGGCTGAGTTGAGGCTAAAACCTGGGCAGTGGCATAGTGACATGAGGGAGATGGGGGCAGTTCACGCCGGTGGCAATGTTTTTTGGGTGTCCCAGCTTGTAGCCACGTCCCCACATGCCATGGCCATGCCCCCCTTCCCCCTCCACACGTTCCAAGCTCCACCACTGAACCTGGGGTTCTCAAGACCCAGGCTAGGGATGTAATTCTTTGCTAAATGCGTTCTCAAAGGAAGCAGTAAGCAATTTTAGCAGTTTTATTCCTGTTGTGAGAAATTCTACAACAACTGTGCAGTTTTTGAAGGCTCTTTGCAGTTCAGGACTTGTTCGGTGCCATATTTGCACATGGTGTTTTCTTTGGGAAGGGTTGCACAGAAAACAGTATTTCATATTTCTGTGCAAAAAAGATGAAGAAGAAAGAAAGGAGGGAAGGAAGGAAGGAAGGAAGGAAGGGAAAAGAAATTGCAATTTTCTGCAGAGAATATGCTTTTTCCCACACAGAAAATGTTCTTGTTGTGAACTTATGCTACTCAAAAATTCATACAAGGATTTTTTGTGTAGAAAACTACATTTTGTGCAGAAAACGCAGTTTTTCTATACAAAAACCCATGCACAATAATTTCTGAACTGCAAAGATTCTCTTTATGAGCATTTTGCAACCCTTGAGAAACATATTTTTGACCATTTATGCATATTTTGAATGTTTTTCCATCCCTATCCTTGGCTGTTGCTACAATCACTACACCACACTGGCTCACAACAAACACCACAGGGGAAAGGTAATTTAAAGAATAGGTTTTCAATCATAATCATTCTCCAAGGGCTCTTGTGTTGCTCTCTGCTGGTACAATTCTGATCTCTAACTCTTTTAGGACATGGAAGACCTATTCTTGGACAGAGCTCTGAAAAGCTCTGGTTATGGACTACAACTCCATGATTGCATGTCACGCTGGCTAGGGGATTCTAGCAATTAGAGTCTTTAGAAAGGAACTTTCCTGAGTTCTCTGCAGGAGTGAATGAAAGAATGGAGGTGTATGGTTGAGGAACCATCTCTCTCCATATACTGTGTACTGGATCACCCTTGTTTGCTGCTCAGTCATGGAAGCATCTGTCACTAAAACGAAAGCAGTGGAAGGAAGCAAGCATAGTGAAAGTACCTTGCCCACTCCACCCTTTCTGCTGGCATTCTGTTCAGTCACCATTGAGTGCCTTAGCTGCAACTTCTAATCTTAAGAAAGCAAGTACCACAGGCACATCTTGTGTGGTATTCTTTCAGTAGAACATGTAGAACACATATTGTGGGCCTGCAGACAGTGTGATGCAGGGAGATTGTCAAATGGAAAGAGTGAAGGTGACAGGACAACGTGGAATACACCTTTATAATGGGTATAAGAGGTGCTCTTAATTAAAAATTAATTAGATTCATATCACACTTTTCCTTCACAGAACTCAAGGGAGTATGGTGTCCCCTACTCATTCTTATTTTCACAACAACGCTGTGAGGTACACAAGAACTGAAAGAGAATGACGTGCTTGGGGTCTCAGCTCAATAGGGTCCCCACAGTCCTAGCACAACACTCTGACCACTAAGTCATGCTGTTGTACTTTGCTCCTAGGAAACAAGTTTGTCTGTTATACATCACTGATAGGCCCTTGCAGTATTGACTATAAACCATTGAAGAATTATATATTGGTCAAAATATCCAGTCTTAAACTTATGGAAGATATGTTCTGCTTTTAATACAGTTGGCCCTCCACATTCACTAGGAGTAGGGGCGCAGGACCCTTGCAGAAGTGGAAGAAATACACATAACCAAAATATGTATATGTATATCTGTGTGTGTCTCTCTCTCTGGTCTCTCTCTCTCTCTGTGTAAAGAATGCTGAGGCATGGTAGGGAGAATAGGCATCCAGGAAAACCAGATCACGGAAAGGAGAGGGAAAAGGAAAGCATGGCGGCCCTATACTGCCTCTCTCTTGCCCATCTCCTCCTCTGGGTGTATGTGGGGCATCAGGAGAGGGTTTGTGATGCTGTGAAATCAGGCTGTCAGCCATCCTTAGCTGGCCAGGCAGCACCTGGTGGAGGGGGAGAAATACCAGAGGCAGGTTTTTAAAGGGCTAAGAGAAGGTTCACCTAGAAAAGAAACACCTGAGGTAGGGAGTACTGGGTTGGATAAACTCACAAATAATCAAATCTGTGGAAGTCAAACTAGCAAATGTGAAGAGCTGACTATAATAATATAATCGTGACCATCTATCCATACAAAATTATTATTGAAAGCAGAACATAGTATAACATTTGTTACTGCAATGGATAAACCAGAACCCGGGGTCTACAATTTAATATAAATTGGCTATTAAAAATATATACCCCTCCACGTGCTTGTGAGGCCCCCGGATGAGCACTCATATGGGCACGGCCAAACGGCTGAAAAATACAAGGAAAAATCCTGGTCAGGCCAGCAACTTTCCGTCGCGCTGCTTCAGGAGACCTCCAGGCAAGTACAAATCAAAGCACTATTAAGTATGCACCAAGCATACAAAAGGTTCTCAGCCCTGAACCATCAGCTTGACAGGATTAGCGAGTCTGACTACACAACTGTCAAGCACTTCCCATTTACATACTGTCTGGCCCATTGACAACCCTGACTGAAAGCCATCAAGTCAAGCACTGACCTTTTGGAGGTTTTGTCTCCACCTGAACACCTATTGTTCTCCCCAGGGACTGTCTACCCAACAGGCACATTTGCCCCTATAACTACCCCCAGTTTTCGAGCGCTTCCTCGGATCACTCTCGGCTTCCTCCCCGTCTTGCTGCCGCTCTGTTTGCCAAGCTTTCCCCTCAGCCTCCACGTGCTGAGAATCACCGCTCCCGACTCTCTGGCTCCATTTCGGCTTCCTGGATGTCTGGATCAGGTAGAGTATCACCCCGAAACCCCTCTCTAAAATCCCCTATCAATTTTCCTCCCTTTTTATTTTCTTTTAGGCTCTGTGTGTGTGAGTGCGAACATGAGTAAGTGCACAGTGACTTACTTTTTATAAAAATAAAATAAAAATCCTTTATTAGGCCTTGCGTTTGGATCCTGGTCTGGCCCGACCTGCTATACATTGGGTTTTAAGATCCTGCTGACTTACCCTGCCTCTCACTTTGCTAACTTGTGCTCAACCACTTTTCATTTCCCACATTATATTTTGAGCACGGTGACCGGGACCCTTGGAAACTCAAAATAACTGACTCAGTGACCGAGACCCCCATAAATTAGGGTAACAGATTTCTGTACTAAAACTGAGTATCTTAATTCTTACCATGTTTGGCTCTTACAGCAGCAAAACCCTTGGCTAATGGGCAGTCTTGAAAATGCAGTTATACATAAGAAGCATTATATGAAAACTGCAGAAGTCTTTTTAAAGAAAAAGAAAGAAATCTTTGAACAAGCCAACTATGAGCTCACTGTATGTAAATATTTATTGTAACTTCCTGATAGATTTTTTGTTTCCATCCAAGGACATAAAATGTTGAATTTTAAAGCTGTCATATTCTTAGAGGGAACAGAAGGGCAAACAAGAAGCACAGCATTCCTTAGAAAGATTGCAAGCAGTGATGGAAGATTCCTTGACAAATGAGCTGCAATAAACCAACTAACTTATCAATATCTTAAAGCAGCACAGTGATTTAAGTTCTACTGAAACCAATAGAAGCTTGTTCCATACTATGGTTCCCATCTACAGATCCATGATGCACATGGATCTGATGCATATATAGAGTTCTGATGTGCTTATGCTTTTCTAGTTAAATGTTCCAATTAGTTGATTGAATTGTTGTGTTCCAAAAGTATGTTTGTTATCTGTTCAAAATTGATTCCTAATGACATTCCCCCTTCTTGTGCACAACTTTCTAAACTCCCTTGTATGTATAGCAAAAGTATTAAATTTGTGGTCTTATACTTTCCTTCCATTGGCCATGTTGGCAGGGCAGTTGCATCTGGAGCCCAACAATAGCTAAAGGGCAACAGATCCCCCATTCCTGATGTATAGATTACAGCTGCCAACCCACGAGAAGTTATTTCTGGTTTATTCATTTAAATATTTTTACCCCATTTTTGGCATCATTTTTTTTTCCTGATGTACTGCAAGGAAGCCTTTACTATGAATTTTAAAAATGCACATTCTAATCCCAGGGAAAAGTTTTGTTTTTTTCCTCCAGCCATCTTAATAAAAAAAAAGTAGATGTAAGGGCAGAATCTGAGAAAGAACAAAACTTTGAAACAGAGGTTCCTTTGAGTACTCTTTTCCACAAGTGCTGTTTGAGGAAGATAGCAGCTATACAACGTAGCCACTGAGGATATCAAACTGGAATGAAGCCGAAGCCATGCCCCACAGACTGTTACAGGCATCTCCTGCCCTTTACTTATTCCTTGTGACAGCGAGTTAAGTTGCCCATATCAAACAAGCCTTTCTTTTACATCCCTCCAGACTGAATTTTTAACTTCATTTGCTATATTTATAGACAATCACACAGCTCTTAAATGATCACCTCTATCACTTTAAGCTACATTAGCTAGAAGAGGATATTTCAAGTCAAGATCAAGCTCCATTAGTGTGCGTGGGACGTTTCAAGATCTTATTTCCTCTTCCTAGCTCTTTGTTTTGGTGTGCAAAAGTTGGGAGGAGAGAGGGCGGGCCAGGATAATGTATGCTTCCCTTTCTAAACAAAAAAATTGCTAAAACAACCTACTCCCTGTGTATTTTAATGCCAATTGCAATTCAAACTTAGCAAATCCTTAACAATGAGCCAGTTCAAAATCTGCAGTGTGTGAAATGGTTACGTGATCCAATCTGCTCTGCCAGCATAGCTAATCAGGAATCATTTCAGTGGGCCAAAGGACTTAGGGAAGTGGTTCTTAACCTTTTCTTTACCACGGACCCCCTTTAAATAGCTTCTGTTGCCACAGACTACCAAGATTTAACTCAAGAATTAAAACACTAAAGTACATCAAATATTTATTTAAAGTTGCTCATAAACTATCTTCACATTTGGAGAGAAGGGAGAAATAAGTAAACACACGCACACTCCTATTATGGTTTGAGATATTGTAATGAAACTGTTCAAATGAAGTCTGCTACTGCTTTTTGAGACCAATGTATGTCCAGATGTCTCTCTCAATCTCTCTTTCTCTTTCTTTCTAACTGCAAAAGTTCATAATGTTTCTTCAAGTCTACACAGACCCCCACCCCCATGAGGACATCACAACCTCCCACCCCTGGAGTCCATGGACCACAGATTAAGAACTGCCGACTTACGGTGTATTCACACTAGTAGATATAGCATTTTAATGGTACTTCAACTGCCATGTTATTATGGAATCGTGGAATCTGCAGTCTATTGAGGTACTTAAGATTTCTCTGCTGGAAAGCCCTAATGCTGTATTTCAGAACAGTACACTAACTGCACACCCCAGCTTTCCATAGGATGGAGCCGTGGCAATTACAGTAGTTTCAACATGCTATAAAGTTGCAGTAGGTATACATCCTGGTAACTTCACACATCTTGTCTCTGGTGATTCTTGTTTATAGATATCATCAGAACAATTTACAAACATTACCATTTATATCAGGAGTGGCACTGGAAGTGACACAATGTCACTTCTGGCCACCATTTTTGGTCAGTTTGAGCCATTTTAAAAAGATTTCTGAGTTACTGAAGGCTTTGGGAGGATGAGTCAGCCATCTTTGTAGGAAGTTTGGGCATGCTTTATGCCATTTTTTTAAAATAGGGAAGGTCTCCAGAAGGGCTTCAGGACTGCAGTTTCTCTCACCTCTTATTTATATTGAGTATAATAGTGTTTTCAGACAAGACTTTTATCGTGCCCCAAACACAAAATTTTACCAGCAATCATGGGAGATGCCACCATCTTCTATTTACAATCTTCCTGATTTTTCTCCATAACTTCTTCCATCTTTGCAGATTTGCTGCCTTGCGTGAATGCCTACTCTTTATTTCCACTTCTGTGTTACATTTGTAAAACACTGTGGGGAAAAAGACCATGGGCAAACAAAGAGGGAAACAAACCTCTTCCCAGTATTTCCAGAATTTTTCACTGCTTGAGGAAGGAAAGATTGTGCAATGAATACTGTGCTTTGAGTGGTTTAAATATGATTGTGGGGGAGGTATTTTAGCCTTCTTTCCTTCCATGGCATTTATGATGAGCATACTTGAAACAAGAGAACCAGCATATTGTAGTGTGGTTTGAGCATTGGACTATGACTCTAGAGAGCAGAGTTTGAATCCCTGCTCATCCATGGAAAGCCACTAGGTGACCTTGGGCAAAGTTATTTCCAACCAGCTTCAGAGGAAAGCAAAAGCAAACCCCCTCTGAACAAATCTTGCCAAGAAAACCTTGTGACAGGTTCATCTTAGGGTTGCTGTAATTCTTTAACAACTTGAAGACACATAATAACGATATCTGGAACAATGGTGGTAAACTTGAAGCTAGGCAAGCAGCATGTCCATCAGCAGATGCAACACACATCAGCACCTAGGTTACAATCACTTTGGAGATTCGTTGCAGTAGCCAAAGACATTTATTGTAAATCTTAAAACGTATTCTCTCAAAGTAGTCATTGAATTATATAGAAAGCTGTCATAAAAGAGGGAAATTCCTATTAGAAATCATTAACAAGTTTAAAAAAAACAACAACTTTATGGTAGGCAATAAATGCCAAAATGCAAGTTTTAGAACTCTCACTTGCTTGGCTTTGTTGGAACTCATAAAAAATGTTGCTGGGCTACAGATGCTTATTGCACTGAAAGTTCTGGTCATTGAAGATTAGAGAACTCTTAAAAACAATACAGTGGCATGGGGAACCTGGCCATCACTTAACCATGCTGAGTTACCCAATTGCTAAGAAATACGTATATGTGGTTTAGGCTCCTGTGTACAAAATTCAAAGCTAAGAACCAGCAGATGTTAGTGGTTTTGCTGCCAGTGAACCAGAGAACTTGCTCTGTGTTTTACTGTAAACTTTAAGCAAACTTATCTCCACTCAGATAAGCATCTTAAATGCTTATCTCCACTCAGAGAGTATAGGTTACACACCACTGTTGGCAGGAACCTCTTCCACTGCATGGAGGACCGTTGCAGTTCAGTCCAATGCATGTTTGTTTAGTCATTAATCAGAATGGAAACTGTAGTCAAGAAATCAGAAGGATAGGACTTGGAACGGCAGCTATGAAGGAATTAGAAGACACTCTGAAGTGTAAAGATATATCATTGAACACTAAAGTTAGGATTGTCCATGCCATCGTATTTCCAGTTTCTGTGTATAGTTATGAAAGCTGGACAGTGAAGAAAGCTGATAGGAAGAAAATCAATTTATTCAAAATGCGTGCTGGAGAAGAGTGTTACAGATAACCTGGGCTGCTAAAAGGACAAATGAATCGGTCCTACAGCAAATCAAGCCTGAACTCTCCCTAGAATCCAAAATAACTAAACTGAGGCTTTTATACTTTGACCATATCCAGGAGAAGACATGACTCACTAGGAAAGGCAGTAATGCTTAGTAAGGTAGAAGACAGCAGAAAAAGATTACTGCATCTGCATTACAGATGAATAGACTCAATCAAGGAATTGCAAGACCTGAACAGGGAGGTGGAAGATAGGGTGACTTAGAAGTCTCTCATCCATAGAGTTGCCATAAGTTGAAGTCAACCACAGTTATCTACAATAACAAGTCTCACTATGTTCATTAGGGCTCACTAATAAATAAGTGTCCCTAGGCTGCAGGCTTAATCAATTGGGGGGACAGGTGACTTTCATATCGGTGGAGTGAAACATCTGCTCCATGCTTAATCTTAACTTTAAGAAAGCTGTCCAAGATACCAGACCTATTTTGAAGATGAGGTCCAGCATCATGGACAGCTCCTTTAAAGTTCAGACTGAAACACTGAGCAGATTCACCTCCTCACTGGCCAGCCGCATAACAGCAAGGATGCATTTGCATTCTTTCTGGTGATATCCTGTTTCCAACAACAGCCAGTTAGATACCTCCAGGAAGTCTATAAATATGGCATGAGTTATCGGGATACAAATAACATGTCCAGTATTGAACATACTATGGAAACCTATTCAAGCAGAACATTATATTCCACATAACAACTTTGATTCCAGGGTCATAAAACCTTTCAAAGAATGATGGAACAAGGGAAACAAGGTCAGTTTAAACAGATGATAAGGCAGCAATGAGACCTTTATCAGCAGTAATACACTAGACAGAATAAAAAGATTATGTTTCAGTGATTAGATGCTAAAGGAAGCAAAGCAAAAGGAGAGATAAAAATATTAAATGGAGATCTGATTACAGCAACAAGATGCTACCCTGTACAGAATCTCGGCCAAAATCATAATTTATACAACTCAGTGATAATGGAAGATTCTTTTTGAAATTAATTACTCAATAAACATGGTCCAATCTCCTTAGTTTCGCAGTTCTGCTAGTTAGAATTCATTCTTAGCTTGCAAAATATTCCATATTAAAAATTAATATTTATGTTCTTGTACATATTGTGAGTAATCTAGATATATATTAAATTGCTGAAAAATCAACAAGCATTCTTTTTTTGGAGCAGATGGCCCATTCAAAGCTATGTTGACAAGTGATAAGCTAGTCTTGCCAACAAATATTTGTGTTCAACAAAGCAGAATACTGTTATTTTTATTCTGCTACTTAATCCTAACCTTACAATATTATTTGGACTTGAACACACATTTGACGTAGTCTCTCCAGAAACTCTAGGCTGAGTTAAAGAAACACTGTCTTCTCATTTTGCGTGGTGATATATTTGCAAACACTGCAGATGTTTGAAAAGAGTTGCTAAATTAGATTTTAGGGTAGGAGAACTACAGAAAAAAATGTCCATAAAACATGTAAAAAAAGTGCCATCACTGGAATTATGGCAACTGTTAATTCTCCATGTTGCTAGACTGGCTTCATTAAGACAGTAGGTTTATGCGTACTAGTTTAGAGGGCTTTAAAATACTTTTTAAAAAAGTACCCTGACCAAGGACAACCTTGGATTACCCCCAGGTATGTATTGATTCCACTTCATTCAGTACGCTAAAAGGTCTTTTCTGTCTGAATGATGCAGTTGGAATAACAGAATCATAGAGTTCGAAAGGACCCAAGGGCCATCTAATCCAACTCATATCAGTGCAGAATCTACTGCTAAGGTACTCCTGAGAGACAGGCATCTGTTTAAAAACCACTAACAAGAGAGTCTACCACCTTCTAAAGGAATCTGCTTTATTGTTGGAAACCTCCTACCATCAGGAAGTTCTTCATAATGTTTACTTAAAATTTCCTTTTCTGTTTTTTTTTTCATCCATCAGTTCATGTTTTATGTACTGGAATAGCAGAAAATAAGACAATCTTCCACATGTTAGTCTTTAAGATATTTAAAGATGGCTATCATGCCACTCCTCAGTCTTCTCTACTGCAGACTAAACTTCACCAACTATCTGAATGATCCCTCCTATGGTTTGGCCTCCTTACTTTTGTGTTCAGGTCACCACCAGAGTCAAGCCTTGTGTCTGTAAACCTAAATGATGGGCATCACTCTACATAGCAGAATGTCTTGAAAAACAGTATGTACAACTATCAGGGCCAACCAAAGACATGATTCCTGAGGTGAAGCACAAGATGCTATCTGCCCAACCCCATGTCAGGGTCAGAGACCCAGGCAGCGAGCAGCCCAGAGAAGGGAGAGAGAGAGATAGCAGAGTCCCACCAGGAGGAGTCAAAGCAAGCAATTACTCATAGGGAGTCCATTAGTGACAAGCAAAAGCCATAGTCAGAGTCCAAAATCCAGGGGTCAGAAGCCAAGAAATCCATCCAAGGTATCAGGAGCCAGGTGCTGGAAGCAAGGAGAGGGCTTGTAGAAAGTTTGCCACAAGCAAAGGAAAGCTTCCAGGCAGGCAGTTATATAGCCCAGGCACAGGTGTGGCCATCACCGCTCTTGAACTTAATCAAGGAAGCCTCCCTTTGCTCAGCTCTCTTGAGTTTCTGCCTTGTTTGTGGGCTGATTGATGCAGGCTCCAGGGCATCCTCAGGATCACAGCTGGATCCCTGTTCCCTAAAGGAGCAGGCAGAGGAACATCCAAGCCTGCTTGGACCCTGGCAGCAGGGGGAGCTCTTGAGCTGCAGGACTCATCTCCAGCCAGAGCCACAGGGACCAGCAGCTGCTGCTCGTCATCTCCACCCTGAGCAACAGGGACCAACAGCTACTGCTCGTCATCAGCAGCTCTGACAGGGGCTTCAGTTATCACACCCCACCACATTTGCTATATAAAAACCAACTGGACTGGCATTTTCAATCTCTTTTTTACACTAGCAGTGGAAAACCATCCCTCACCACATCTGGGGGCAACAGATTAACTTAGGAGGTGCAAGGCAAGTCATGTGGAATAGCTCGCTGTGACCTTTCAAACCTTTCCACCAATTCCTGCCCCAATCATGAACTCTCTGAAGCAGCCAGCCTCCCTCAACCCAGTGGTAGAGATTGTATGGAGGTATTTCAGGATTATTTGCATGCAGTGGAGAACTCCATTTTTATTGGGGTAATCTGTATCACAAAGCCACCCTGGATCATCCTGATCCTTCTCCAAAGTCCATAGCCTCAGGAAATGGCTTATTCATTTCTCTCCTTCCCTTTTCCCCCTCATGGTGAAGACAAGGATTGAAAGAAGCCAGATGTACTCACAATGGTTCTCAGCCAATTCCCAAGGCCACATTTTCTAAAGGATTCTGGGAGGTGTATTCCTGACAGGTGACCTGGTGACATCAGGGGCATGGGTACACCCTTAATGTCATCCTAAGGAGGGGTATAAGATGGGAGTCTAGCCCTCTGATTCAAACTACTTCCCCCTCACAACATTAGGCTTTCAACAATACCTTTGTGTTAATCATGCAATGGGCATTCCATGGTCAGGTTGCAGCTAAAGAGAAAGCACTGCTCAACAAAAATTAGCCTTCTGAGACTTACTAATTCTGGAACCAAGGATTTTGTTGATCTTTCTTTCTTGACTGCAATATGGGAAGAAGGAAAAATGTTCCCACAAAGCAGATTTGTGGGAAGTTATCTTGAAAAGAAAGTTTTAACACATGTGCATTTAAAAATCAAACATGGTCCTGCTAAAAATGTGGTTTACATTTAAAAAAAAACATGTCCTTCATTATTTCCTAGGTTTTCTCTATATGCAGTCCCCTGAGGGCAGGCGAAGAAGGCTACAGAAGATTGTTCTTGTCATGTGCTTCTAGAAAACAGGTCCCATGAGGGAATATAACCCCATTTATTGGGGTACTTCTGTCTTGCTCCCAGAGAGAGATCTAGCTTAGGAGATCTAGTGAACCTGCGAACACAAGATGTTTCATGCATCCCTGGACATCTGACAATGTTTGGATGGTAACAATTGCTGACCCTACCTTCCTCCTTTACTCTCTGTGCAATAAAGAAAAATGCATAAGCACACACAGGCTCTGTGTATCCCATAAATTTATGAAACAGTGCGGGTGGGCAATGGAGTTACTTTCATGGCAAAATGATATCTGATGTTTGCAGATTGGTGACATCTGGACACCATCTGATTGCTGAGTATTTTGCTATAGTTAAGAGTGGATTGATGAGGTCTAGGCAACTCAGGTACAGTAGAAATGCTGCATAATGCTTCTCCTGCCACCAGTCACATTGCACAGTGATTCAGTCATTCCTTCCTTCATGGTTCTTCTGTCATTCTTCTGCAAGAAATGTCAGGAGAACATCAGAGGGTTACAACTAGAAGGAAATGTCATCTGGACTGCAGGATTCTGGGAACTATATAATTATAGTTCTAATATCTGCTACTTACAAAGGTGAATTTAGATCTAAATTAAGATTTCTTTTTAAAAATTTGATGCAAATTTGTATTCTTTCTCTTGTCTTCTGTTTTGGTGATTTTTTTTTCCTTTTGGCAATGTTTTAAGCATTTGAAAATTAGGCATAGTCAGAGGCCAAAAACTCCTATTAGTCCAAATAGATTAGGATCTCCCTCTAACAGGCAGTGCATTTGTTCCAGGTTGTTAATGCAAGGCTGGCATCATTTGGGAAGCAGGGGAACTAATTTCTCTCAAGGAAATTGAGGTTTTCCTTCCCAAAGAACATGAAATCTAAATTAGGGCAAAGGAGATGAGAACATGAATATCATATACTTATTTATACCCTACCTACTCCATGGCAAAAGCTTGAAAAAGTTACTTTTTTTGGACTACAGCTCACAGAATCACTCAGCCAGTGTTGTAAGCAGCCATGCTGGATGGGAGAGTCTGTAAAACGTGGTCCAAAAAAAGTAATTTTTGCAAGTTCTGCTCAAATCAAATGTATATTTGATAATTGAAGGAACATCTCCTTTATCAATCTGCTCTCTTATTAAGATATTCAAAAGAGTCCTTTCTCTGAGTATCACTAACAGGAGAATAATACATTTTGCATGTATAAAAAAGAAGTCTTTCTCTATGACATCATCTTAGTATTTTGGAATACTTTCCAACATCACTACACCACACTGGCTGAATATAGCACTTTAATTGTGCAGTGTGAATCAAGCTTTATTTTATGCATCTATGCTAGGCCTAGGAGATCATGATCAAACACCTGCTCAGCCATGAAAACCCATTGGCCGGCTTTGGGCAACCCACAATCTCTCAGCTTCAAAGGAAGGCAATAGCAAACCCCCTCTGAAGAAATCTGCTTAAGAAAACCCTGTGATAGGGTAGCCATAAGTGACCTATGGCTGATATTATGGTCAAGTTCATCTGTGGCACAAAAACATGGTTTGTTTAGCTAATCATGGTACATCTGAACCAATTCTAGGCCAATAATCATGGTTTGTGTGAAGCCAGCAAACGAGGCTCAAGAGTTATAGTTTGAATTTAACATGCAAATCCCAGCTTGGTTTGCAACTATTGTAATCTCGGGTATGACTCCCCGGGATATCACTTTGATATCATCCAATTCGGCCCTAGCTGGACCTGCTCTCAGTCACCTCACTCCACGTCTTTGTAAGTTCTCCGGACAAGCACGGACATGAGTGTGGCCACTAATTGCTCTCACATTCCAGTCTCTTTTAGGCCAGCAACTTAAGCTTTGCTCCCAGCTTCAGGGAACTTCCCACGTGCACACTTCATAATAGCTGCACGGCTCTCAGCAGAGCCAGTCCGGTAAACAAGTCATTTACATATTGGCTATACCATTGTCATCAAGTGTTAAGCTCATTGTGTTAAATTTGGCCTTTCTAAATCCTTTGTCCAGCGCCAAAACTCCTTTTGTTCTTACCTGGCTTGCCATAGCCGAGAGCTACAAACGCCCCTATAAAAACCCCTCACTTTCAAACGGTCTTCAGACTACCTTGGATTGCTATCCTGCCCTGCTGCTGGCCTTCTAAGGAAAATCCCCTCAGCCAGACACGCTGAGTTCTCTTCTTCTGAACCCCACCTTGCCATTTCTCCAGGACGATGAGACCAGGTGTCGTAGTACCTGCCCTTATGCTCTCCACTTCTCTTTTCCTAGTTAGTTAGTATGTGTGTGTTATTTATTTTCTGTTGCTTTCCAATAAAACTATTATTTTTGGTTACTTTAAAACTTGTGTGCCTATTCCCTGACCTGAAGCCGTAGACATTGGGTTTTAAGATCCTTGCAAAGTTATCCTGCCTCTTGCTAGCCAAAAAAGTGTCCAAGCTAATTTTCCCCAAATTTGGTATTTTATTTGGCAATCTGGGCGCCCCTCCCGGGACCCCCCAAAACACAGGGTAACACTATAATTTCTCTTTACATCTGACTTAGGGTGGCAACATAAACAAAGAGGACAGACTTCCTGTACTTTGGTAGTTGTGTGGGAAGGGGATTTCACCAGGTGATTTTCATATCAAACATCCTGTATTCCTTACTCAAACCAAAGAAAGTTTGCTCATTTAAGAATCAGGAGCCCTGGTACTCTGTTCCTTTTTGTGTGTGATTGCCAATATATTGTTTTATAAGCTGATCATAAACTTCTTTTATGCTCATTGTGAGGAAAACCACATGAGATGTAATGCATGGAAACACAAAAATGGAGAGCCTACCAGATGCTTTCAACAACAACCTTTTTTATCCCTGATCTCCGAACAGGTTGTCTGAGAAATTTCTGTCACAGGAGTTCTAGTCCAAAACAACCTGAGGGCTCCATTTCTCTAGCAGGGAAGGCTGAAACAGGAAATTCTGATGAGTGAAGGAATGCACTGCTGTCCATACACTGGGCAGGGAAGTGAGTATTTCTCCTCCAAAGTTGCTGCCATTCTATGTGTCAGGTTGTGACATGGTATTTTGTTTTTGAGTTTCACAGCAAAATGAAAACACTCATTTCTGATCAAGATCTGATGCTTGACGGCACCAGCAGGTTCACTTGCAAAAAACACAGATACACCATTTCATGGAAACCAACACCTTTTCTGAATACACAGTTGTAGTCAAAAGCTTCCTTGCCAAAACTCCAGCTCCAGCTCCTCTGGGTAGTCTGTTTAACTGACAGTGGGTTTTCTACTGGTTATGGGGCTGTCGTGAATACCGCTGAGTTTGTGATAGATCAGTTCAGGGTGGATCAGATACCACCGTACCATCCTGAACACCCCCATCTTGTCTGATTATGGAAACTCATGAGGACCAGGTCTGCTTAGACCTTGGATGGAAGATCACCAGGAACTACCAATTAAGAGCCAGAAGAGAATTCTGCCTGAATCTTGGGACAGAGTAGATAGACTCCAAGGCCTGGAGGTCTTTTCAGCCCCTCTAGAACTCCAGAGGACCACAATGTGCAATCACAGCTGTCAACCTGGACAACCAGGAGTGATGTCATGTCACTCCCAGTCCACGTGTTGGGGAAGATTCTTGCTGTTTTAAGAGAGAGAACCTCCTAAATCCATTGTGGGGGGTGGCCAAACAAATGAGGATTTTGGCTAAAAAGATTTTCAGTAAGTGGGACTGGGGACTCAGTGGGAGTCCCAAGGGCAATATTACCTCAGCAAGAGCCACATGCAGCCCACTGGCTGCATGATACCCACCCTGTCTAGGTGTTATCCCCTTGGCAGACCTGTCCTGGGAGGATATAAAATTAGTATCAAAAATATACTTTCTGTGCAGATAGGTTGCCTGGGTGGGTGCATAGACAAATAAGTCAAGTGACCAGACATAGATCAAGGCCAGGAAAATCCCCAGTCACATTTCCCATAGAGACCTCAGGCTAGATACATTCACACAAACAAAGGGTCCTCAGCCACACAAAGCCAACTTGAGGACATTACCTTGTTTTCCCCAGGTTGAGTAACTCCTTCTTTGACAAATCCTACAAGGGAGAGGTCCATTTACATGAATCAATCATGCAAACCATCAAGTTGCTATTGTGAGGTATCTTTCCTTCTATTTTGGCCATTGTTCTTCCTGGGAAAGGGCCTGCCCCCGAGGCATGTTTTGCCCTATAAATAGTCCCCATTTTTGAGACTCTCTTCGGAGAACTCCCCGCTACGCTAGCAGACCAGCACTCTGTTAGTTGAGTGCTCTCCTCAACTGCCTCTTTTCACTGAGCTCCGTCCTTCTCACCACTTCCTAGACTGAAGACTTCTGGAGAAGTGCAGTATAACCACCTTCACACCCTCTCTGCTTTATCCCCTATCATTTTTCACCTCTTTCCCTTCTAGATAGGCTTTGTGTGTGTGAATGAGTGATTGCATTGGTGCGTGAGAACTTATTTACTAATAAAATCTATTCATTAGTGAGATGGTCTGGCTTTTGTTTGGTCTGGCCCTGTAAAAATTGGGTGGAAGGTCTTGCTGGGTTACCCTGTCCTTCTCTCTGCCAAGGCTAGTGCTCCGCTAATTTCCCCAGTTCTTGTATTTTTGGAGCGAATCAAGGTGTGTCCCAGGGGACCCCCAGAAGTCAGGATAACACAGGAAAGCCACTCCACTGTAAATCAATGTCCCAAATCCTGAGCAAGATGAACCGATGGTCTTATGCAATATAATATAGCTTCTTAGGTTTCTATATTTTATTCATTTCATTCTCATAACAGAGCAGGCAAGACTGAATTACATCAAATGAGTTTCTAGATCAGACTCACCAACAGGTCTCTTTACATATAGAAATTCTCTTTACATATAGAAATGAGAGGCTGGAAGATACAAAGGTCATCTAAGTCAACTTCTTGGAGCAATCCAGAATGAGTATATTTAGCCATCACAATAGGGTACACTCTCAAGAACTATGGCTTACCACTAGCGAAGTAGTGAGTAGTGCACATCTCCTGATCACTCTCATTGCAGGTATGATGGAGGATGTCCTCCATTATCTAGTGCTGAAGCAGAATTCTCTTGTCAATGCAATGAGCTTCTGTACATGGTCTGGGCAGAGGGAATTGTCTTTCCTCAGTCTCAGACAGCAAAATGTCTTAGGCAAACCTTGCGTGTGAGTACAAAAACCCAAAGAGATTGTAAACAAAAGAGAGAAAAGGTTATTGCTCACCACATGGTTTACTTTGTTTGGTGTCAAATATTTATAAAGCTTTTCCCTACCTTTTCTATCAAAGATTCAAAACTGTTTCATAATTGTCTCTCTCATGTTCTCTTAGGTTGAACCTAAGAGAACCTAACCTAAGGTTGAATGTGTATGCAGTCTTCAGTCTGGAAGGGGTTAGTCTTATGGCTATTGTGGGTTGCAAAGCAGCTGGAGCATCTTGTATCTTTGGGATTAGTATTAACAAAAACAAATTTGCACTGCCCAGAGAATTAGGAACCACTGACTGACTCAATCTTCAAGATTTCAAGAAACCCATACAAGCAGTTATAGCTGAAATGACAAATGGAGAGGTAGATTTTGCCACTGAGTGCATTGGAAACATTGATGTCATGGTATGGATTTTACCGTCTTCATTTAATACAATGATAGAATAATAGTTAAAGAAAGGATTTTCCCCCAAAGACAGGAAAGATAAAAAAAAACATGTTCTTAAAAAAATGAGGAAGAGCAAAACTGAGCAGCTGTGATCTGGCAATCGTCTCTTTTTATTCATTTATTTATAAACAGCCTTACTGCCAAAATGATGTGATATAAAATCACAGTATAAAAAACAAAACAGAAAGAAATGTTCTTTAAATACAGACCAAAGATAATGTTTAAAATCCAGTTTCAAAAGTAACTTTCCAAACCTCTGAACCAGTCTGCTCAATTCAGCATCTTTCATATCTGTTGAAATACAACTGCCATAATCCTTAATGAAAGGTGTACCTCTGGAAGGTGCCAGATTAACGGGGTCTCCTGTATGTCAGAAATCAATGATATTCTAACTAACTAGAGTTGTAACTAGTATGATCCTAATGACTTTGGGGTACCTAATTATTTGTAGGCTAAATTGCTCATTTTCTTTTATTTTTCGGAAAGCTACTACATTCTGCCAGCATGGTATAGTGGTTTGAACATTGAACTACCACACTGGAGACGAGGGTCAGAATCCCTGCTTGGCCATAGAAACCCATTGGCTGACCATGGGCAAGTCACTTTCTCTCAGCATCAGAGAACAGCAAAGGCAAACTCCTCTGAACAACGCTTACCATGAAAACCCCACAGTAAGTTTGTTTTAGGGTCACCATTAGTTGGAAATGATTTGAAGGCACACAACAATAGTGTTAGCCTGGGAAAACACATTTGTCTGTCATCACTCAGTTATGGGTGGCTTCAGCATGTTGTTATAGTCATACTTCATAAGAATAACTTTCCAAGCTCTGCAATTTTAAGAGTGCAAGGTCTGGATACCCCACAAATTCATGTATATCATCTGCTCATTTGCTTTGTGTTTTTTCTGGCAGATAATGCAATTAATGCAAAATAATGCTGTTTTATCTAATTTCTACCATGTGTTATTTACTTTGTTTTAACGTTGCCAAAATGTGAATGAGAAGATTGCTGAAGAACCTTAGGAAGCCAAAAAGAACAAAAAGGGGGGGGGTATCTGATTTGTTTTTATTGAATTGCCTCCCATTTGAAAGATTTGTGAAACTGAAATATTTCTTAGAAGTTAGATGGAACAGATTGTTCCATTTTTGAGAATCAAATGAAAACTGGTTCAGACCTCCTTATAGATGCTAGAATCTAAAGGTCAGTGATGCGAAATAGGAAACAGAATGAAATCTGGAGAGAAAATGGGGGGTGGAGATATGTAATGTCTGAATGAGAAAGCAGAGGCATATCTAGGGTGGGGCAAGTAGGGCATGTGTCATGGGACCAATGGCAGGGGGCGCACAAAAACCATCCCGGAAGAAATATGTTTGTTGAACACTAAATTCAGGCCAGCAGGTCTCTGGCACCTCAGTCTGGCCTGTCTTGTTCCTGGCGTGAGGGCCAGAAGCCTGCGGAGGGTGGTGTTGCATCACCAGCACAGGCCAATGCCACCCCATTCCAGCTCAGGAGCCTGTGTAGGAGCTGGCCTTTCTCTGCCAGAGGGCTCTCTGCCAGGTCCAGCCCCTCCTTGCTGGACAGGCCAGGGAGGGGGCAGCAGGGGCTCTAGCTGCTGGTGGGCATTTGGCCTCTGAGCAGATGCCAATATGGGCAACCCATTCTTCCCCTCCTGATGCTGATGCTGCTCCTTCACCAGGGTGGAATTTGCAGGTACACTGGCTCAGGGCCTGGAGGACTCCTCATAGTTGGGATATGGGTGGCAGAGACCCAAACATCTCCCCTCCCTGCACCTTTCTTCTTTCCTTGAAGCTCCCCTCCTGCTCCTCTGAAGGAGAAGGGGGAGGGAGCATCTTTCCATCAAGACTGGTTGTATTTCTTGGGTGCTGGGGCTAATATGATTCAAGGGGGAGGCCAGGCAGCAAAGAGTCAACCCTGACCCCTATTATCAGAGTAAGTTTAGCTCCTTGTCCTGGCTCCAGGCAAGCTGTGCACCTAGACGCTCCAGGCACAGGTTTGGCAGAATCCAGAGCTGAGATTGAGTGGGTGAGCGGGCTGGAAAACAAGAGGTGGGTAGGGTATGTATTGGCTGTCGGGGGGAGCACAGCAGCAGCAATGCTTCCTGCAACTGGAACCGCCCAGTACATCGTTGAGCATAGAGGCGCAGCTCCCACATTTGCCCTGGGCACTGTTTATGCTAGATACGCCACTGTGAGAAAGCATGAAAAACAAATCAGTCTTTGATCCACTTTACCTATAGATACATTAATAACACAGTTGCTTGACTGGTCCATGATACTAGTATTTCTTCACCATTAAGTGGTGTAGAACTATTGTTAGACCACAGCTGAATTGAAACAATACAATTGTTGTACTGATGCTTTTAATGCATTTTTTCTATTTCTGATTTACTAATCTCTTGGTCCTTTTGACAGTTAACTTTGAGCTAGTCCAGTAAAAGGTTCATAATTCAAAAAAAGAGAACATGTGATGATGCCAGTGGCCTTCTTGGCAAGATTTGTTTGCCACTGGCTTCCTCTGAAGCTGAGAGAGTATGACTTGCCCAAGATCACCCACTGGGTTTCCATGTATGAGCAGGATTTGAACCCTGGTCTCTTGGAGACTTAGTCCAAGACTCAAACTACTACATCATACTGGCTCTCAAATGCATTTACTCTTTTTCAGTTTTTAAATTGTTACCATGCTATTTCACTGAAGTAATCCTTTTCTGGAAGTAGTGACAAGAATCTTTCAATCCACAGCCCTGATGTGAAAAACCATAATCTTAGATATTATAGCGCCATCTAATGTTCACTTTTCCTGCTACATTTTTAATGTTGTTTCATGTCCTTCATCATAGGAACAAACAGAAGAATTTGAGTTCATCTTCCTGTAACATGAAAATATCACTTATTAGAGAAATAAATAAGTAAAACAATATTGTAAAAACATGTTAATTTCTGTTTTTCATTTTAGAAGATGTTTCTCAAATCCAGAAGTAACACACATTTGCTTTTTGATTCTCTGTGTCTAAATTCATCTAATTTCTAACCTAGACCTATGAAGATTTAGGTGATTCAGTCACCCACCATCATCTGTTTGAAAGCCCTCTATGTGTCTGACAGAAACACAATATACATAAATCCAATAGGTGCAGCTTTTTCTGATGAAATAGCACCCTCTTGCCTTATCCACCAGCCAAGGAACCAAGGTCTGTAGAACTATGTGGGTTTGATTTTTGTTTCTGAGCGTACTGTTGCCATATATTGTAAGAGGGCTCAAGGCTCATTCAACTGAAATGCAGATAACTATCTTCCAAACAATAAATTATCCATCCTATGCATCTTCTTTCTTTATCCAATCTCATACAACTCTCTTTCTCCTTCTCTAGCAAGGTTTATCTTCTCTATCCTTTCTCTCTCTCATTTTCTGATTTCATGGAAACTCCTTTCTTCTTCCTTCTATGTGTTTCACATGTGTTTCTTCTCACCTAAGGAAAAAAAACTGAAGCTATGACTGGCTGGGTTATCAGCTATTTATATTTGCCTCTTTAATTACATTCAGTACAGCTACCTTCTGAGTAGACATGCAGAGGTAGGATTCCTCTCTTGTTCTCTATTGTCTGAATGCTCCGTAGTTGATGTTCATGGAGTCACAGCTGGAAGAGTAAGGATATCGTTGGAAGAGTAAGGATATCACCATCACCACTTGTACCAACACCACCAACATCTCTCTGTTCAAAAATGTATGTTGATTTTTAGTAGAATTGTTATGGGGGGGATGTTAGCAAATAAAATCTTTTTAGCATCTTGGGATTGTCAGTGCTGACTTCTGCCCTTTAATAGAAGATGGAAACTCCCCAGGTTCCATTAATTAAACACTGCCAACAGCCACTGGATCGAATCAAAATCCCTGTCTTCATAGCACGGTGGGATGCTACCAGGGAGCCAAAAATCTCTCAGCTTAGAGATCCCCTTCCTCCTCCCAACCCCTCGGAGAGAGAGGAATCCTATCTACGCATACCGCCGACAAGCACGTGGGAACAAAGAGAGCAGAGAGTTCTTTAAAGGAAAGCATTTATTCTAAGAACAGGCAATGTAGATAACTGAAGCTATCACTCTGCATGGGAGGCTTCTTCTCCCCAGGTTTGCTTGGTGGTTACAAGCTACAGATAGCTAGATCATATCACCAGAGCTTTCAAAAGAACAGAAATCCTAACGCAACTATCTAAGAAACATCCTAGCAACTCACATTGTGATCAGGGCTGAGATGGTATGCAGAAACAGAACCAAGAGGCAAGGCCGAGCTGGACCTACCTACAACCAGCGATATGCCTCCTCTTGATGCCTTTGTTCTTTTTTTGCCTCGTGGTCCCCTGAGGCTTTTTAAAAACTTCTTCACCAAAGCATCTCAAAGATTCTCACCTTTCTCCCCCTGATTGGGCAACTATCTCTTGAGACCTGGGATGTTTATGATGCTGACTCCCCCTCAAAAAATGTAACCGAACCCAGCAGTCATTAACCCTTTGCATGCCTGGAGGGAGAACTATCTCCCTTTAGTTCTGTTACCTGGATAATGAGAACCCACATTATCACAAGGATGTGTTTCCTTTTTCTATTTAAAAAAAAGTTGCCACTGAGGGAAGCTGGTTAAAGAAAGTAGTTCTGCTGAATGGCTACTCATATGCATGCATCAAACTGGTTTTAAAAAAAAGAAAAACTTTGGTAAAATCAAAAGGCGATTGTCTAGCGCTATAGAGTCCTCATAACCTCATTTCTCAGGAGAATCTAAAAATAAGTACCTATGTTGCTCTGTATCAGTGTATTTTAGCAGCTTTCATCTTCCCTAGGAATAGGATTTTTTTAAAAAGCTAGGGGATATTAATTGCATATTGAATCACTCTGAGCCTAACTTCATGTTTCCTGCACACCTTCTTGAACCATCCCTATCTCTGTATTCATTTGGGAGATGTGGGAGGATATGCGTGCAATATTTCCAGGAAAGAAAAACACTCCCAGTAACAAGATAGCACAAATATGGTACTGGTTTTTGATATACTGGGGAAAAAACTGCTGGTCCCCAACATTAGAACTGTAGCACTGGTTTACCTGAAGGCCTTTTTGCAAAGCTCCTTTGCAAAGACTTCACAGAAAGTGGTGGAGTTATTAGAGTGAAGACGGTGGGATACGAAAAAGGGGGATGTGTAAAAATGCAATATAGCAATATTTAAGGTATCATGAAGCCTGTTTTTATTACTACCTTTATATAGTAATATTATGCATTTTATTAAATGTCCAGGTGGAGAAAATCAACTTCCATTTTACGAGTGGCAGTTAAGCTTCTCCCACAGTGAGAGGAAAGGAGCCATTCTCATTGTTGCCATTTTCTCTTTCCCCACCTTGCCTCTCATTCCACCACTGTCTCTGCTGCCACCTCACCTTCCTTTGCTTTAGCTCCATCTCCTCCAGCAATGCATCTTACTGCATAGTGGCACCACTGCTTGCGCAAGCCTGCTTACTTGCCTTTTCTTTAAAACAGCACTGGCAGCTTTGTACAGACACTGCTTCTTTAAAGGGCAGGCGGGCAGCACACAGCACTATGAAGTCAAAGAAGTTGGGAAGGAAGCGAGAGTGGGAGGTGCGGTTGTGACTGCAAAGGGAGGGAAGCAAGACATAGGACAAGGCAAAGCAAGCTGGGGAGAAGGAGAAGGTGCAGCAGGTCCAAATCAGATACTGCTCCCCAAGCTTTTCACTGGTCTACTCTGCAGGGCTGCTAGAGATTCGGCATCCTGGACAATTCAATTCACAGAGCATATTGCTTGCTTAAACGTCCACGCTAAAGGAACTCGCTCTCTCTCTCTCTGCGTTTGCTTAAGTGAAGTTTCTCCATTTTAAATTCTAGTCAACTTTAAAGGTTGTTCCTGCTGTCAGGCCCTTGTCCTACTTAAACTTATGCTGACGTTAACTGGCAAAGTCAATGCCTAGGGTCTCAGCATTGGCTCCCAGTGCTCTCTGTAACAATATTTCTTATTCTTCACTGCTGAAAGAATACCTGTGTAATTCAGGGTTCGTTGTTGATTGTTACTGGAAGTTACTTTATTAGCAACTATCTATCAGAATTTTGGTCCTGAGAAAGCAATGATTCTTGCATATATGTGGAATGCTATATGAGTTCATTGTCATCTTAATCTATTTTAAAAAAAACCCTCCTTTTTAACAATAAAGGACCCTTCTCTTTGCTCGTGTAAGTAGTAGATTTGACCATGTTCTTCCTGGGGGCAGAGGAGTTTTCTTTGGCCAAAGGTCAGGACCTGTCCAGGCTGATTCAGGGCTCACCCTCATAGGTAGTCTGTGATGGACCTAATATTTTAGGTCTAGGCCCACATGTTTTTTTGAGGATTCAGGATAAGGTTAGGGAAAGAGACGGGAAGCAGGCAAGGGAAGGTGATGGAGCAAAAGAAGCAAGGAAAGGAGGTATGGCAAAGGTGTGAGGCAAGGCAAGGGAAGAAAAAGGAGGAAAGGCAGAGTGAGAGGTCAGGTGGAGCACGAGCCATTAGATCAGAGCTTTGCAAACTGTGTGTCGCTTGCAGTGCGTAGGTGTATCGCATGAACATAGCGGGTGGAGGGCCTGCCTCTTTCTTTGCTGCAGCAGGCCAGGCCTGGGTGAAGGGGCTGCCTCTCCCGCTGCTGCCCCGGGGCTGAGGAAGACCCTGGTGAGGGCAGTGAGGGTGGGGGGGCAGGCTCACGGGGAGAGGCTGCCTCTCCTGCCCCTGCCACCCCAGGCAGAGGAAGACTTCTGCGAGGGCGGTGACAGCAAGCCAGGCTTAGGTGGAGAGGCTGCCTCCACTTACTGAATTACTGTGTTATGAAATGACGTATGTCTAAAAAGCATGAAAAGTTTGGGAAGCTCTGCATTAGATGGAGAGTACAGGAGAGGGAAGAATAATGGCAGAAGCTGAGATGAGGAGAGAATGGGAGATACCAATGGCAGAATGCAAGAAGAAAATGGGAGCAAAGTATGGCAAAGGTGCAAGATAAGACAATGAAGAGAGAAAAGTGCACCTGCAGAGTAAGGCCATTTCCGCAGTAGACTGTTATAGCGCTATTATTCCACTTGCAACATCCTATGGAATCCTGGGGTTTGCAGTTTCGGGAGGGGCCATCCGGCCCCTCCCGAAACTGCAAACCCCAGGATTCCATAGGATGTTGCAAGTGGAATATTAGCGCTATAATAGTCTAGTGCAGAAATGGCCCAAGAAAAGAAGGCATAGTGTAAGCACAAGGGGAAGAAAGCAGAGACAAAGCACAAAAGAAGGAGTTGTGGGTTGTTAACTTTGTCCTTATGTCCCTTTTGCATTTCTCCCATGAATCAGATGGTAGTTCCTTCCAGGTGATTCCTTTTTTTTCCTTCCATGGATCTGTAGCTTTCTAAAATAGATGACAAAAGTATAGTAATCTGATGAGAACGCAGCAGCATTCAATGGGACGATGGCTGACAAACGCTTGTATGATTATTATGACCCCCGTCTGCACCATGAATACATATAGTCACTTCCTGTTTTGAGGCAAATCCTCCCAACAATAAAATAGAATTGCTGAATGATGGTGATGGGCTGCTCCGGCAAGGCAAATTCAGTGGCCAAGCAGGGATTCGAACTTGGGTCTTTCTGTTCTCAGTCCATTACCTGACATACAGTACTAGAAAAATACAAGCACTAATGGATCCAGTCTGGATAATTCTTTTTTTTTTTTTTAGATGTTCTGCTGTAGCGGAATTGAGATAGAGACCCACGGTTTTTAGAAAAAAGATTTATTTGTGCCCAATGTCCCAGTGAGATACTTCTCAAAAGTCTGGGCCCCGCCTCCTTATATTCAGAGCAATTTATACATCTCCAATACAAATACATCACATGGTCAAGAAAAGAAAACTGACACGTACAAATGGTTCCCACCATTCTCCTGCGTAATCTTATTAATGTTGCAAAGCATAGTGAGGCACATCCCATCCTCCCTAACATTCTGTCTCACAGAGTACCATTGTATTCCTTTCAAACACAGAGAGAGACTTCAACTGCAGAGAAAATCAGCTGCTCCAACTGCTCTCCCCTCACACCCAGAGGTCATCTAGACTGACCCACTTTACTACTTTGTTTTTTATTAAAGAATTTTATTAAAGTTTTACACATATAAAATAAGAAGATATATATATACCACTGTCGTGGATATATCCCCCCCTCCACTTCCATATTTTTCTTCCCCAGTTAAGTTATATCTTATCCTCCACTTTTTATAAAGACAAAAAAATTCGCTCTTCCATCCTCTAATGAGTTGATGTTTTTAACCATCCCGTTCCCCCCTTTCCATTCCCTTTCAATGTTCTGGATCAGTTGAGTTTGGATAATTGAAATACACATTAAAAGGCATAATTAATAAATAGTATAATACGCAAATTAAAGGGACGGATTGGAAAGGCTGGAACAGGGCAATCTTATTCTATGCACTTTTGTCTTCTGGGCGGGAGAGGAGCCCCTTAAGTTTAGCCTCGGGCGGCAAAATCGCCTGCGCGACGCCTGCCTTCCAGCCACGGCTGTTTCAACCCCGCCTCGACTGACAGCGCCAGCACCGGCGGAAACAGCCGAAGCGACCGCTCGTTCCGTCTCTTTCCGTCGTCGGCCAGCTCCCCCCGCCTTTGGAGGCGAGTCCCCAAGACGCGCGCATGCTCAGTGCGGCGTCTTGCGAGAGGCGGGGAAGGAGGGTTCGCCGGGGCTCCTGCGGGCAAAGGCCGACAGAACCAGCGCGGCCCCATGGCGAGCGGGGTAGGTGCGCCCCGCGCGCCCCTTGGAGGGCTTCGGGGGCGGCGGGGGGGCGCTGCGAAAGGAGGCTGGGAGGGGAGAGGAAGCCCAAGGAAGGACGCGCCTCCTGGCTCACGAGGGAGGGGGGAAGAGGGCTGCCGAGGCGGGGCAGGTTTCTTCGGGAGTCAGGACCCCCGGCACACGACTGCAGCCCACGCCTTTGCCGCGCTCTCGGGAGGGATGGACCTAGGGATGGAGACGGTGAACGGCGGAGCTGGCGGGGGGGGGTGGTTTGGAAGAGGCGCTCTGTCCATGCTCAGAGGCAGTCATGGGTTTTTTCCCCCGATCGTCGCTTTCGAGCAGTCACCTGGGCCCCTCCCTAAACTGCAAACCCCAGGATTCCATAGGATGTTGAAAGTGGAATCATAGCGCTATAACAGTCTAGTGCGGAAGAGAGGACGGAGTGAGCTCCCTCCCCATGCATTTCAAAGGGAGTGGGAGGGATCGTTCCTCAGTTTCTCAGAAAGGGGCCCTCTGCATTTTTACTCAGAAGTAAGGCCGGGGGAGGGAGGCGTGCAGGGGTTGGCGGCCTTGCTGCTTGCCCTCCCCTGCCCTCCCTTTCCAACCAGCAGCCCTTTCTCATTTTTGCTTTTCAGAGGCTGTGCATTTCCAGATCCTTAGAGCGCCTCCCTCTGAGTTTCTCCGAAGGGAAAGTGAGGAGGAGGAGAGCAGAGGGGGACTAAGGGGAAGTTGCTTTGGAGGGAGGGTTTTTTTAGTGGAAGCCAGTCTTCCAAGGGTCCCTGTTGGGCAGGAGCAGCTCCCATGAATTCCTTGCATTCCTCCTTTCCCCCTGCTTTTAAAATGTCTGCCACTTTTCTCTCCCCACTTTCCTCCTTTGTCCTCCACTTATTTTACTGGCTGCAGAGTGAGTTCAAAAGTAGTTCTCACTTAAGTCAGCTCAGCAGGAAAGGAGCAGAAGGGTTGCCCTTCCCAGCAGGCTCAGGCCAAAGCAAACTGCTGCATCTTCTCCTAGCTGGTGTGTTCTTCCTCATTAATGAGTTTTGCCCTCTGGAGCCCATGCCCCAGTTTTCATCTGTGAAATATTGGAGGGAAAGTAGAAGGTAACCCACAACCTTCTTTGTATCTGCCCATTGCTGGATCCGGCCACTCTTTGCAATTCACATTCTGGTCCATATCACTTAGGTTGTGCGTTAATCTGGTCACTTAACTGGGCATCTCCCCACCTTCGCCAGTTGTGATTAAATGTGGCAAATCAGTCCTGTACATTCTTGCCTGCATATCACACAAGGTTTCTGGGCCTCCAGTGGGAAGGAGTTGTGTAGCTCTTCTGATGTTCATAAACTAACTCCCAGCACGACATGCCGTTGGCTATACTGGCTAGGATTTGCAGTCAAAATCTAGAGTGTCACACCAATGCCACCCCGTCCTAAACTGGATTAAGGTCATGATTTAATTTGCCACCTGGTAGAAGTGGGAATCAGGCAGCTCTCCAAATGTTGCTGCACTTCCAGCATTCTTTACTGTTAGAGTGGGTAGAACCTGCACCCCAACATCATCTGTATATGTATAGTATATGTATATGTATAGAAATACATGCTATTTGTAAGTTGTTTGCCACCTCGATCCATATGGAGAGGCGGGATACAAATAAATAAAATAAATAAATCTGGAGAGGCTGCATGGTTCTCAGCATAGTGTAGCATGTCAACGCTTTATGTAAGTCCTCTTGATTTATTGAGCTTACTCTGATTGGAAGTAGTTGGATTAAGGCCTCCATACTCATGCCAGCAGTCTCTGTTCCAAGAGAGGTCAGATCAAAGTATTTTCAGTTTGTCCTATGCCCTTTCATTCTGCAGAGAACAAAATGAAAGTCTTCATGAATGAGGAGTGAGAAAAATATCCCCAATTAGTCTTGTGGGTGTGATCTAGGCCTATGCTACTCAAAAGTGGTGGTCCTGGTCCCTAAGAAGCATCCAGGAAAGAAAAACAATTTTACCCGGTGAGCAAAAATATGGTACTGGTCCCTGACAGATGGGGAAGGAGCAGAATTTGCCAGTCCCTTACATCAGTTAGCTTAAGAAGCACTGGCCTAGGTTGCAGAGTGTTTAACCCTCCAGAAATTTTGGACTTTGGAAGCCCCACCAACATGGCCTTAGGTGAAGGAAAGAGAGTATTAATCCACATCTAGAGAGCCAAGCATTTCCCATCTTTGCCTGAGTAATGTGCTATCATCTCAGTCTTTTTAGCTGTATAGCTAGATCAGAGTGAATATATTATGAGCCAGATGACTTTTTCAGGCAGCTGATCTAGGATGCCACAGAAGTGCAGGAAAATGACTAATTTAATTTGTTACCATTATATTTTTTGCTGCCAGAAGGGGGAGAGATTGTTATTGTGTGCCTTCAAGTCACGGCAACCCTAAAGTGAACCTATCATTTTTCTGGGGCCGGGAGTGTATGACACAGCCAAGGTCACACAGTGGGGTTCAATGGCCAAGTGGGGAATCAAATCCTGGTCTCCAGGGTCAAGCCACTGCCTGTGGGATTTTCTCTCTCTGTTCTCAAAACAAATGGGTTGGCTGTACTGGGCAGAAATAGTAAATATGTAGAAATGCTAATGCCATTCTCCCAGAAAGGGTTTAAAAGTTCAAGAATTAAAAGAATGTGTTCAGTGCTGTCTGCAGTAGCAGCTGTAAAATCTGGTGTATCTGGACTTGGCATTTATGGTAATTTACAGAGTTAATTTTTTTTTTATTTCTCCAGATTCTGTAGTTTGTATCTGAACTATATCTTTCCCTTTGTTGAAAAAGCTTGTGTGTCCAAAATTAGAGATACTTTGCTTGAAGACATCCTTCAGTAAACATGCTATAAACCTGTATTGTGGTAGAAAATCCACATAATGTACCAGGTTCTGAATTATACCTCCTATAAAATCAGTCTTTTTCATGCATTTTCAAAACCTTTTACACATAATACGTAAATCATTTACTCACATCTACTCAGGTTTACTCCCTCAACGTCCATCAGCCCAGTGTAAAGTTAAGGGAAATAGAACAAGATAAATATTTTACCTGGCATCAGGCCTTTTTGAACCTTGTTCTGTTTAGTAACAAACTAGCTTTGAGGGGTGAACTTTTCTGCGATTGCTTTTTTTCCCATCTCATGTTTTTGTTTAATATGAAAATATACGGCATGATATCAACCATTCATGTTCTTACAAACATAACTGTGTCTGTATCTTAAATACAAGTGATACCTCCATGATACAAGTGTTTGTATTCTTCTGATGCTTAATAGTTTCCACTGAAGAACAAGAGTTTGCTACATCATCATTTCTTGCGCTTGTTATATAATTGGTTGTTTGACATCCTCCAGTGGTGTATTTCCGTTCAGTGGCACTATGAACTTTACTTTACATAGAGGAGACTGGCACTCTAATGAGATACTGTTAATTCTCTATTATCTTTAGATTTCTTAATTAAGAATTGAAATGTATATATAATCCATACAGGCTTCTGATTATATTAATTTTTCCCGTACTTGTCAAGTACAGGTATACCTCAGTCAGCAAAGCCTGTGACAAAGAAGCTCCTTTTTACAAAGTCTTTTTACTCCTGTTCAGCTGTTGCTTTGTCTTCTTGTCCTTCCTCTAGCTGAAGGATTTTTAGCAGAATGGGCATTGGGAGGATTGCTAAAGAAGACTAGAGAAACACATGGTACAGAAAGATGCGAAGTGTGACCATTGCCACAAATCTTCAAAGAGCTGGGTAAAATGGTACAGATCTGTCAAGCAGCATCTTTTAGTTTTGAGACATCAGAGCAATAAATTATCCTTTCCCTAAAGTTAGTTCTCTTGAAGTAAGAAACTTTTCTGAGGAAAATTCTTTCATTGGGGGTGCCGTTGTGGGGACCTGTATATTAATACATTGTGTGCCAAGAAGCCACAATCTCTGTTTGTGCCTCTGCTAATGGATTGGGATTTGTAAATGTTCAGCAATTTCTCTTTCCAGTCTCTAAACAGATTAACATATCTCAGTCTTTTAAAATGTCTTCTTTAGGTTATTAAATGCAGGGCAGCTGTTGCCTGGGAGGCTGGCAAGCCCCTGTCCATTGAGGAGGTAGAAGTTGCACCGCCCAAAGCTCATGAAGTTCGTGTTAAGGTAATTAAACAATACTTACATTGCTTGTATGTACATGCTGGTATTTTTAAAGAACCAAAATTAAATCTAAAACATTTCTAAAGTGTATGGAGTTGGGGGTGGAATTAGCTATAGTTATTATTGTTGGCTGCCAGACCTAGATACAGACCACCAGAAATGTTTTCTTGACTAGTTTATACTTCATAGACATTCTGTTTAGTTGATGAATTTAAAAAATTCAGTGGTATATATAATTATTTATGTTTATGGATGCATTATTGCTTGTAATGCTTTAGGGTTATATGTGCCTATGTATTGCGTATAGGCTGAGGTGTAAGATGTATTCCATTCGTAGCTTACATTTTGCCATGGTTCTCATGGCTACCATACAAAGTTGCCCCCTGCCATCTTCACATTACCACTATAAGGAAGGCTTTGATAAAGATCTCAAGGTTTCCCAGTGAGCTTCATGAGTGAGTGAAAATCTGACCTTCATGGGATCTGTTCCAACACTTTTGATCCAGAAGTGAGCAACTTGTGGTCCACCAAATGTTGCTAGACTGCGGCCTCCCATCAGCCTAGCCAACATACCCTTGGTAAAAGATTATGGGAGATCCAACAACTCCTACTAGACGTATGATAGGAATCATGCTGCCCTCTAATTGTAGTATCTCTATCCAGCATAACTATGACAAGGAATAGAAGACCATATTGTGCAACTTGGCTCTAACTATTCCTTCTTGTTGACTCTCTGAGAGAGATACCTAGTTAAATTTGGAGCTGGGGTGAAATCTGAACCAGAGATTTTGTGGTGATGAAGATTATGAACTGAGATATCCAGCAATTCTGAAGTCTTGAAAATACTGAGCCTGTTGAATTGTCTGTATGTTAATTCAGCCCGTTCTTCATGATTTCGTAGATCGTTGCCACTGCTGTGTGCCATACTGATGCCTATACGCTGAGTGGTGCTGATCCTGAAGGGAGTTTCCCTGTTATCCTGGGCCATGAAGGAGCAGGCATTGTAGAGAGCGTTGGGGAAGGAGTGACAAAATTTAAACCAGGTAAGGAAATTCTGCATGGTGTCGTTATTTCCAGAGTCATTGCCATATTTATCTTAGCAGTGTGCCCTAATGTTAGTCTTTAGGGTGCCATAGGATTCTTTGTTGCCTGGTTTTGGAAGGAATTGCAAGGGTAATCTACTGTAACCTTCTGCTAATGCAAGAATCTATAACTAAAGCACCCTGGCAGGTGTCTTTCCAACCTCTGTTTAAAAATCTCCAATGAGGTATAGTGTATTATCTTCTGAGGTAGCCTGTACCATTTTAAAACAGCTTTTACCCAGGAGAAAGGTGGCATACAAATATAATAAATAATAATAATCTTACCGTTGGAAGGTTCTGCAAATCTACCTCATATTAGAAAGAGTTACAGATTGACACAAAATTTGTTTGTGGGCTATTTGAATCTTTTCTTTGTCCATATGTCTGCATCAATAAATTAAAATGGATTATTTTAAAATGTATTAAAATGGAAAGCTGAAAATACATTCTATGATATGGAGCAAGGAGAATTGGGTGGGCAGAGCATTTCTGTGTACTGTATGGCCACTTTTGAAAATGTGGCATGGAGGTATGGGTGGATAATTACTGCAGTGTTTTGTTGAGAAAAAAGAGAATTGACAAATTACTGCAATAATAGTCTAACATGCCTCCAGTACAAAGTATGATGTACTAGAGTGCTTTTTCCCATGTGAAAAGCCAACAAAGTTGAGTATCCGGGCTATGTGTACTTTTGTAATAATTGATTGGGTATTTATTTGGTGGTGATTTTACTCACTTTGTGGAGTCACTCTGGTGCTCAGTTAGGAAATCCAGACAGATGATTGTCAGTCCCAAAGACTGGAAAACTAACCTCCTTGGATTACAGCTCCCATTATTCCCCAGATGGCCTGGCAGGTGGTTTCTAGTAGTTGCAATGCAAAAAAGTGACTTAGCAAAACTTGGGTCCAGCATCTAGTTGAAGACTTCCATGAAGGATTGCTTACAAAGCCTTGGGAACTTGTTTCCCTTGTTGAACTGTTTTGCTATTAAGATGGTTTTCTCAGTGTAACCCATACCTACCTGTAACTTAAGCCCATTTAAATTTGTTCCTGCCCTGTGAGGCAACAGGGACCAAGAAAAGCTGGAAAACAAGTCTTTTTTTGGACTGCAGCTCCCAGAATCCTGGGCATTGTCCACTTTTTATGCTCCTGCAGTCTAGTGATGCAATAGGCTGTACATGTCTAAGAGCCCTTTCACATTATACAATTATAGCACCATGATTCTATTTCAGTTATCATGGCAACATCCTGTGGAATCCCAGGGTTTGCACTTTGTTGAGGCACCAGAACTCTCAGTCTGAGAATGCTAAATGCCCTTCTCTAAACTGCAAGACCCAGGATTCCATAGAATGTTGCCATAACAATTAAAGTGGAATCATAGAGCTAAAACTGCCTAGTATGAAAGGGACCTTCCATTTCAGCACAACTGCTAAAGATATAGGAATATTCACTGTTCCTGGTTGGTAATTTTGAATTGATGGCATATAATTTGCCATTAATTTGTAACTGTTTTGACAGATTACGAGGAGGCGCAGGCATGCCATTTCATCAGTTACTTTATTAGCATTCCACATTGTTATGCAACGTCTAGCTTAATACCCCTTTGACCAGTTAGTTGTAAAACAAAACAAAACCAACTGTTTGTGTTTTCCAGGAGACACAGTTATTCCTCTGTATATACCCCAGTGTGGAGAATGCAAGTTTTGTTTAAATCCTAAAACTAATCTCTGCCAAAAAATAAGGTTTGTGCTCTTCTCTTCTGTTCCTCCCCCTTTCTTTTCTCTCTTTTGTTGAACAAGGCAAGGATTGTTTATGAATACAATAGCTCAGTGTCAGAGACAGCTAGTGGGACACACTAATCACTAATCAAGGACCCCGATTGCCCAGAACAGTTTGTCCCTGAGTTCTTTAGATATTGCAGAAAGCCTTCTTTTCTAATCTGACTCTTTTCCAGATATGTTGATCTACATTTCCCTTATCCCCAGTAACCATGGTGGTTGCTTGCTGCTGCCTTTCTGTTTGTGGGGTTGTTCTTGCCGCTCCCCATGTGAGAACATTCAGATCTGCCTTTCCCACCTGCAGCCAATGCAGTATATCCACATTCCAAACACAAGACAACTTTCTAGAGTTGCAGGATACACATGTGCCCTTCCACTGATGGGCAGTATGTAGAGCCAGGGTGGCCAACCTGTGAGCCAGTGTTTAATTTTGAAAGTTTTAAGCCAGGGTGGGTTCAGTGTGACCAAAGTCTACTTGTGGCCCCAGGTATCCCCAGACTTTAAAAATGTTTTTCAGTCCCCCTGCCCCCACCAAGACATCTTCTCTGGGGGCATGAGGACAATTTTGCTACATTTTTGGCCCTGCCACTTTAGGCCTAAAAAAAAGTAAACCAGAACTGGGCCACTTCCTATTGTAAAAGTGGCCTCTCCTTGGCCTAAACTTACAGGGGAGGGACAAAAATTTAGTGAAATACTCCCCTTATTTCTACAGGGCAATTGGAGGCATAAACATGTTAAATTTTTTTATAGAGGGATACAGTCTGTACATCCCAAAGGTACCAGATCCCCTCTGCTCTTAGAAGCTAAGCAAGGTCAGCCTGGAAGACAACCAACAAATACCAGGTGCTATCTAATATATAAAAGTCAAAGTTTATGAGTTTGTCTGTGTCAGGCAGGCAAAAACCTCATATGATTGGCTGTGTCAGGTGAGAAGACCTCATATGATTGGCTGCCTTTGAAGATTGAGGGTTGACAGTTTAGGGAGGTGCCTTTAGAATTCTCAGCCAGATTGCTCCTGGGCCTCAGGCCAGTTACTATGGAAATGAGGCCTAGCAGCAGGAAGGAGGAGAGCAGTGTATTCCCTCAGGAAACCAACCTCTTGATGTTAATAACTTTGAACTGGATTGGAGAATATGGGGAAAAGTTACAGGTACTGAATAACACAGTTTGGGGTATTAGAGACACAGGATCTCAAATCTGTGTATTTCATCCACATCTAACTTGAAGGTAAGGTAATTCCTAAGGTTTTTTTCTTTCTAACAAGTATTACCTATGAGAAAATAAAATCCTGGGCAGCGCTGGGTAAATATGCTAGTAGGCTGTATTTCAGAGGAAGGAACTGTCAAAATTACTTCTGTGTATTCCCTGACTAATAAAATCTTAAGAAATTTGTGGGGTTGCCATAAGTCAGCAAGTGACTTGGAGGCACACACAGAGAGAGAGAGAGAGGGAGGGAGGGAGGGAGAGAGAGAGAGAGCCCTCTAAGGTCTTCTGTGAGGGGCAGTGCAATCCCCTAACCCATGACAGTTGTCTACTCCAGCATAGAGTTGTACAGCTGTGTCTTTTGATTAGTAACACTACAAAGGAGCAGAGTTTGGAAAATTTATTTTTTTCTGGTGTTCTTGGAATTTGGTCCAAAAGAATAACTTTTTCAAGCTCTTGAGTTGTAAGAGACACCCCTAAGGTTGTCTCCCACATATAATTTTATATAATGTATTGTCATCTCTCCACATTCACAAAGGCTAGGGTTGTAGGATCCCCACAATGTGGAAAAACCATGAATATCTATAGACTCCACCCAACCATATTTAACACATCAGATTCAAATGTACAGTACAGAATACATACAGTGGGGAGCATGCCAGCCACCTGGTTTTGAGATGGCAAAATTCCTCATGGCAGAAGTGGGCAGTCACCATTTCTGCTGCTGCCCTGTGGCATTTTTAATAGAGACTTATAAGCCTCACCTCATGCTCACAATCTGTTGCAGTCTCTCAGTTTCACGAGGCTTCCAGAAAGACTGCAAATGCAAGGTGAGACTTGTAAGTCCCTATTAAAAATGTCATAGGACAGCAGCAAATAATCAGCAAATAAGCAAATCCACAAATGTTAAAACCAGTGAATGTGGAGGGTCAACTGTAAATAATTTTTCTTTCCTCTCTGAAGAGTCACCCAAGGGAAAGGAGTGATGCCAGATGGCACTAGTCGCTTCACATGCAAGGGAAAACAAGTTCTACACTTTATGGGGACAAGCACTTTCTCAGAGTACACTGTTGTTGCTGACATCTCTCTGGCTAAAATTGATGCTTCCGCTCCCTTGGACAAAGTCTGCCTGCTGGGCTGTGGCGTTTCCACAGGGTATGGAGCAGCCTTGAACACTGCCAAGGTAGTGTCCTGCTGAGTTTTCTTCTACTCAGGTACATTGTGGCCAGGAGAACCAGAATGTTTTGGAGTGTGCGGAAGTTGCACTTGTGGACTACAACTTCCAGAATCTGCCAGCAGAAGAGATTCTGGGATTTGTAATCCAAAAGATAACTTTTTCCAGACTTTAGGTTTGCATTACAATTTCTATAAGGGCAACTGAAGACTAAAACATCTGAGGGACCCATGAACTCTTAGTCCTATTTAAGTCAGAAATGTAATTACTGGAATGAGACTATTGGGAATCGGATGATGATTTGCTTTTATCACAAGACTTAAACTGTACATGTATAATTGCTTGTTTCTTGGCCCCGGTAGTATTTTTTTTAAAAATGGAAAGCAGCTGCTGGAGAACAGAAGGGTTTCTGCATGCACATGTGTAATTGTTCACACTTCTGCTGTCTTTCCCTGCCAAGGGAAATCTTCCCATCTTGCTCGTAGAAAAGTAGCTTGGAGAAGGTAACTTGAAGTGAATAGGATGAGAAAGGACTGTACATCTGCCTCTCTTGATTTCAGCCTATTAAGACTGCTTTTCAATGAAAACAAATGGAGTAGGGTAGGGGGAAAGGAAACACGCTATCTCATGTAATATGTGTTTTGGATTGAAGTCTGTACCACAGTTAAGGCCAAGCCTACATTGCACACGCCCTATACTTCTGTTGTGAAAGTGAAGATAAGCTCTATCCTCACCGCTTATGGTTATTGGAGACCTCCCTCTGCTAACACTTAAGAAAGAGAGCTCCTGCCGTCTTGTGCCCCTATAATGTCTGAGATCTTCTTCAGTGCTACTGCCAAGGTACCTGCTAGAATGATAACACTCTCATGGCTGTGTCGGTCATGGAGAGGCAAAGGGCACTCATATGTTGCCTTTAAGCTAGCCCATCAGGAACAGGCTGCATGAGGTAGCATCCTTATGCAGCCCAAGTCCAACTGGTGGTGGTTTTTGAAAATTATGATTGAAATTATGATTAGAAAGAAAAGAAAGGAAAAAGGGATGGATGGTATGGGGAGGAAAATACATAGGTTGTAAACAAGGCTAAGCATATACATTAATATAGACTGGCCATATTTCCAAAGATATGTGTTCTTCAGGTTGATGCCTGCAAAATACACATTCATGCTCATTACAGCAGTAAGAACTTCTCAGCACTGAACAATAAATAATGAATGTTAAATCTTTCCAGTCTTGGAGTAGACATCTTTTTGCAACAGTAAAAGGACACAGAATTTAACTGAGGTACAACTGTTGGTGTAACCAAAGATGCAATGAGGAGTTACACTACTGACATAAAATCCCAACAGAAATCCAGCCTGTCTCTTCTCCTCCTTAAAGTGCACAGAAGCAGCAGGAAGAAAACAGGAAGGATGCAAATGGAAAATGGCAACATCTGGATTCCCTATAAAATTTGGTGTTTAAAGCACAGCAATTGCAGAACAGAAGACAGTGCTTGAAACATTCTCAGAGGTCTTGTGAGGAAATCCCACACTGGCCCTCTTCTCATTTAAATCCTTTGTTTATCTGCCTTTGCTTGTTGCATTTGCTCATCAATATGTACACATTAAGAGAAGAGACAAGGGACCTGTAGGATCAAAGGCAGCAGTGAGCTGTTATGTTGGCTTACTAATTGAAGGTATGGTGTTACTTCTAAGAGGAAGTAAACTTAACAGCCCACTGCAAGATCTCTTGCTTATTATTGGCACTCTGTGGTGTTAACTTTTTAGCCTTAAGTGCTGCACTCTTTCCTTGCTCTTTCAATCAAATTGTCATTTTTGTTTTTAGGTGGAACCAGGCTCTACCTGTGCTGTCTTTGGCTTGGGTGGAGTTGGGCTAGCAGTCATCATGGGCTGTAAAGTGGCAGGTGCATCCCGGATCATTGGGGTTGACCTTAACAAAGACAAGTTTGCAAAAGCAAAGGAATTTGGGGCAACAGAATGCATCAGCCCTAAGGACTTCAAGAAACCTATTCAGGAGGTCCTGATTGAGATGACAGATGGAGGAGTAGACTACTCATTTGAATGCATTGGCAATGTTGGTGTCATGGTGAGTGTGTTTTGTACATAGGTTTATTGCAGTTGTGATGATCTGTGTTGTAGAACTATTAAGAAATGGAAGTTGATGAATGAGAGGCTGAATGAAAGGTCTTCACTGACTCTTGGAAAAATCTTTGACTCTGGCCATCTCTTGGTCTTTGATAGCAGAGTTTCATTGCAGTTCCATCTGCTGTAGATGATAATGAATCATGACAGCCTATAAACAGGGCCCAGTTCCAGGGATGGCCTGTGCTGTGTTCAGGGAGGAAGGTGTGTCCCAATCTGAAATGATGGTATGAACCCACTGCCTGGCTTAGACCAGTTTTTATTTGGTAAACAGAAAGGGGCTGCCACCTGAAACAACCAGATGGGATGCCCACAAGGTGAGCCTTTCATCAGATGTTGCTGCCTGCACGTGGTCCTCCAATTGCTTTCACACCACCACTGCAAACTGAAAGAGGCTGACAGAACTGTGGCACCCAGTGACTTCCATCTCAGTGGATGATGATTCCACTCTGAGCTGTAATTCAGACTTTAAAGGAGGTGTGCAATGGGCTGAACTCTGTCCCCAGAATCAGAATAGTATCTTGTATAAAGTGTGCATTCATGGTCCAACTGACATTGTAGCCACCAGCTGCCACTGCAAACTCATCAGAGCCAATTCCCATTGGCATAAATTGTCAGGACAGCAAGGCAAATGGCTATTTTGTTTGGTTAAACCATGATCCATCAGCTTCCAGTGTTGTCTCCAGCAGTGGCCATTGAGGTGCTTTTGGGTTAGTTATAAATGGACTGGCCATCTTCATTTTAGAAACCTAACCTTTTTTATTTAGAAGCACCAGAGCTTGGGAAAACTACTTTTCTGGGCTACAGCTCTCCAGAAGCCCCCCAACCAGCATGGCCATAGACTTGCTGGCTGTGGGATTCTGAGCTAGAGTCCAAGAAAGCAGTTTTTCAACGCTCTGCTCAGCACATGAATGCATATAGCTGTCCCAGCTAATATCCTTAGCTGGCTGTGAACTCATTTCTCATTGTTCCAAAATGGATTGCCAATTAGGCATAAGAATGTCTCTTCAGCCTACAGATGCAAACAAGCTGTATACTGGGCTCTTCACAGAATGGTGCCTTGTACCAAGTCTGATTATTGATTCACCTAATTTAATACTGTACTGCTTGGATTGGTAAGCAGCCTTTTCTCTTGCTTGCAATGTGAGCCTCTTGTTGGGAGATGCCAAAGAAAACCCCATGCTCTTGCATTTAAATCAATGCTGTGCCACTAATCTATGACCACTTCTTGTGTTTCTTCTTTGCATTATTTGTCCACCCCCCATCCCCACCCCTATTTTTTACAGAGAGCTGCCTTGGAGGCATGTCACAAAGGTTGGGGGGTTAGTGTGATCGTTGGAGTTGCAGCTGCTGGTCAGGAGATTGCCACTCGTCCATTCCAGCTGGTCACTGGCCGAACATGGAAAGGGACTGCCTTTGGAGGTATAGATTTGTTGAGTTGCTGACATAACTTCTTAAATGGGCCAGTCATTTGGGGAATGGGGGATGAGTGGTTTGTGTTTTAGCACAGAAAACTGGCAGTCACTAGCACAATATTTAAGACTTCCCAAAAAAAGGACAACTTTTTGTTTTGTTTCTGTTTTCTTTCAGTGTCTTCTTCAGTCTTGCAGTGATAGAAAACTTTCTTGCATGGTTGTGACTCTGAATTCTTATGGGATACTGCTATAAAGCCACATTTATATTATTTCATTATTCTGTTCTATTTCACTATTATTTCATGCTGCTGTTATTATTACAGCATCTTATAATACTATGCAACAAAAAACAACCATTTTAATCTCTTACCAGGTTGGAAGAGTGTAGAGAGCGTTCCAAAATTGGTAACAGAATACATGTCCAAAAAGATGAAAGTGGATGAATTTGTGACTCATACTTTACCTTTTGAAAAAATTAATGAGGCATTTGAACTCATGCATGCTGGAAAGAGGTGGGTGTCTCCTTGCTGCTTGTCTGTAAATTTCATTAGTGCAGTCCTGCATACACATCCACTCATTCATAATCCCCATTGAGTTCACTGGGGCTTGCATCCAACGAAGTATAGGATTGCAGGTGAGCAGGGTGGTAGGGTGAACATATGGTGAGTTCAGGCCAGTAGAACGGATGGTGGGGTAGTCTCTTTTTGGCTGTCCCTTGCCACTCTGTGGGGATTTTCCCCCTTTTATTGGTTTCAGAAGCAGGGGAAATCAGCTCCATTGCTGAAGTGCTTCTGGGGGAAATGCTCAAGGAGGCCTCCCAGATTGTCCTTTTTGTTGTTCGAACAACATTGCTGTATTAGTTTAGGACCCTCCAGCTATTCTGGACTACAACTCCCCGTCTTAACTATGAGTCATCTTGTCTGCAGCTTTTAAGGAGTGGAAGCCAAAAACATCTGGAGAGCAGTTGCAGGGAGGTGGTTTGCCCCAGGCAGCAATGTTTTTGGGGCGTCCTGGCCCGTAGCCCCGCCACCCCACACAGTCCAAGCTCTGCCACTGCTGGAGGGTTACACATGCAGTAGTTACATCCTGTGGTCTATGCAGTGCCTCCCATGGAAGGTGTCATGCAGCCTTAATCTTGACATCATCTTCAGGAGGCAATGGAGGTGCAGTGTATTGGAAGAAATAATTGGGAATACCTATCAAAACTATTTTTAAAAGTATCTTTTTTTTAATCCTACTACGTTCTCTATCCTCCCAACATTCCTTTGACTTTTCTTAATGACTGGCTAGTGATTATGTTCATCAGGAGTGGAGATTTGAACTGATGGTGGTAGTGGTAGTGTGCCTTCAGGTCATTTCCAACTTATTTCAACCTGAAGGCAAACCTATAATGAGGTTTTCTTGGTAAGATTTGTTCGGAAGGGGTTCGTCCTCTGAAGATGAGTGTGACTTGGGCTAAGGTCATCCACTTGCCCTCCATGGCCAAGTGGGGATTCAGACCCTGTCTCCAGGAGCATAATTTCCATGCTCAAAGTACTATCCTGCACTGGCCCTTGATCTGAACTGTGATTTTCCCTTAATCTACATGATACCCTTTCTGCATGCTAGACTCTTTCTGCATGCTAGATTGAATGTTCTCCCACTGGCCATTTGGATGGGCAGGTACAATAATGTTCCTATGAAGAACAGAGTATGTGTTTGCAACTCTGTTTCAATAGAAAATTTAATTCATGTTCTACTTGAGTGCCCTATTTCTAATGATCTTAGGATCATTTATAATGATCTTATTTTTCCTTTATTGAAGTCTTTTAAGGGAAATTCTTCCTTTGCAAAGGTTTGTTTTCTGCTATCTGATACTGTGAAATATGTGTCTTTCAGAACATCTAAATTTCTTGTTAGGGCCTTACAATTACGTGCTATAAAGAACAAGGAGGGGTATGGAAAGTGATTTATTTATTGTTATGTATTACATGTAAATTGGCTGGATTATCCTTTCTCATTTTATCTTATTTTTTCATTTTTGTGCAATGGCTGGCTGCTAAAATGCAATAAACTTGACTGACTCTGACATGATACCAGGCTATATTTCTTAAATAAGACACAAGTAAGTTTTACAATACAAATTAAACTTACGATCTTTTTCTTTCCATTTCTAGCATCCGAAGTGTCCTAACATTTTAAGAAGATGGAAGAAGGAACTCTTCTTACTGTAGCAGTACAAGATCACAGTTACTCAATATGCCTTCTTTGTAGGAGACCTAAGTTTGGGGGAAGCTCTTCAGTTAGAATTAAATTAGACTGCTCTGACAATTTAAACGTTTCAAAAATTGCCGCTCTCTGTACTAGAATAGCAGACACCAGCAACAGATTTTGAACATATTTAGTATCTTAGCTGTTTCCTATCTTACTGTATCACTAAGTGCCAGGAACCCAACTATAAACTGAACGCATTTAAAATCAATGTTGCTGCCTTTTCTTCTAAAATACCTTGCAATGAAAAAAAAAACTTATGAAGAGAATCATGATTAAAGCTCATTTTCCTATGTAGGCATAGAATTGTGATCTTCCTTTTACTGAATTGAGGCCATGGCTGTATGCATTGCAGGGGTGTAGTGTGGGGGTTCTCACATATCTTGACTGATCTGATACTGACTACAGCAGAAAACATAAAAGAGCGCGAAACTGAAGACTGTCTTCTCTGTAACCCTGGAGCCTACTGTGCGGAGCATGTTTCCTTCATATTTAAAACAGGAGGACCCAGTTCATGTGCGAAAGAATGCCCTAGTGCAGCGGTTCTCAACCTGGGGGGTCAAACAACCCTTTCACAGGGGTCGCCGAAGACCATCGGAAAATACGTATTTCCGATGGTCTTAGGCTCCATTCCCTCCTCGGTGGTGGTGTGCAAGCGTGAGCCACACGCTTGCATCCTCCTGCCCCCTTTGGTGGGAGCGCATGTGGCCACAGCGTCGCGAGCCACGCACTTGCGTCCTCCTGCCCCGTTCAGAAGGGGCTGAAATCGCTCCCCTTCTCCGCTACCGGGAGAACCTCCCGTCTGATGGTCCAGCTTGGGGGGCGGCGGCGGCACGGGGGGCAGGCCCCCTCCTTGCCACGGTCCCTGTTCCACTCGCCACGGAGGGGGGTGCTGCGGAAGGGCCGGGGGGGTGCAAGGCGGTGCTTTTCTGGGGGGGGTGAGCTGCGCCCGGCGCAAAAGACAAAGGCGCTGGGATTCCTCCCCCCCAGCCAGGGTCGACACTCTGGAAACTTCTCCCACACTGCCCCCCCCATGGAAACGAGAGCGAAGCAGAAGAAGAGCCTGGGGGGGGGTCTCAAGAGTTTTTTCCCAGGGGAGACATGCAGCTCCTCTTTCCCTCCCTGCCTGCCCTCACTGTTCCTGGCTGGCGAGGCGGCCTTTGCCGGGGGGGGGGGAGGCATTGTAAATAATAAACAATTTTATGGTTGGGGGCATCACCACAACATGAGGAACTGTATTAAAGGGTCGCAGCATTAGGAAGGTTGAGAACCACTGCAACAGTCATCCTGGGTTAGAGATGGAATATCTTTGGCCTCCAAAGTGGCAGTGGTTTCTCACTCCCTTCAGCTTAGTGATATCAACACTGAAAAAAGAACTCTGCTGTGCTGTCGGTTTCCATGGCTGAGCAGGGAATCAAACCCTGGTCTCCAGGGGCACAGTCTAATGCTCCAACTATTACACCACGCTTGCTCTCAGGGGTAATGGGCACCAGTGCTACTACAACCCCCTCCCCGAATAAGGCATCTGGTTCTATTTAGTGGCTCTCAGGATCCCAACAAAGAAAAAACTTTCAAACTCCAAGTCTCCTCATGTAAGCTGAAGTCATGTTCTTCCATCACTGAAAGACTTTAAAAAGAGCATAGCGCTTCAAAGTAACTGGCATCACAGAGGGGGCTAGGTTAACCATCCAGACTTTTAATCCCTTAATGCACTGCATACATAGGTTAGCTTCACTCTGACATTGCAAGCTGTTTTGTTAAAAAAAAAAAAATTGCCCATGTACACAAGTGCTTGTCACATTTTGGATCAATTTACTGCCTCTAAATACGTTACAAAATGAAAATGTTACCCCAGCAGTGCACTTTTCAGTCAAAACTCACCCCCCAAAAAACAAGCAAACAAAACCCTCTGAGGCACTCTGGGAAAGAGACATTTTCTTTCAAATGTTCTTGTTTAGTCACAACTGCCCTATAGCTCCAAAGCATTGCTGAAGTCATATGCTATTGGAATTGTGGGATGAGAGAGCCTTGAAACTCCTTAAAAATCTTCTGTTTCTGGTAAGATACCAGGGATGAAGCAGAAGTATGTCTGTCAAGCCAAGGGTTTATGACCTGAATTGTCTTGGTCGGTGCAACCAGTTCTTCCAACACTAAGGAGGGACAAACTGGAAAAGGGTATTCAAAAAACTAAACCTCTCTTTGAAATGCAGGCTCAGAAGGCAATAACCATGGGCAAACTGCAGCCTACATGCCACATGGATCTCCCCAGTGCCCCTCCATTTCAATTTGATTTTTAAAGTTGAAATCATCCCTCACATGAACTAGGGAACAATTTCACTACTTTTTTAGCCCACCAACATGTTTTAGAATTGGACATCCCACACAGAGCGTCCTTTCTAGTTCTACAAAAAGTTCCCTCCATAAAGCAGACCAGAGAGACTTAAAAAGGAGAGGGGTAAAATGATCCCCTGTCCAACCCAAAGGAGCTTTTTTAAATCAAAAGTTTTAAAAAAAAATCTGAGGGGCTATCAATCCTCTGAGGTCAGAATGAGAAGCATGTGCAGCCCTACACCATGCAAATTTGCCCACTTTGGATATAATCTTCCCTCAATGTCTTCAGTTGCATTATCTTCCAGATTTGAACTTGCTGAGAAAAGTGTGTGTCTTGAATGGTGCGACCTTTACCTGTGCTGTAGCTGCCCAAACCAATTTGTTTCCGATGAAGTCATAGCTGTTAGCTCAGAGGGGTTTTGTTTTGTTTTTACTCTTACACCCAGGAAAGGGTTGCTTTTCAGGAAAAAAAAAAAAATTTCATGATAAGACTGCAATGTGAAACTTGCAGCATTATTTTGTTTTCTTGGAATTCTCATGCTCTTTGATGAAACTTTCTCCTTTGTGACTGCTGCATCATTATGGGTTGAAAGGATCTGTAATGAAGTGGCGATCCAAGCACATGGCCACAGATTGGCAAGAGCATGTCACAAGTTCTACAATTTAATTTGTTGTGTCAAAGTGAAATCTTATTAAGTAGTATCCATGATATTCAACCACTTAACCCTGCTGATACACAAAGTCACTGCAAACTAAGATGCTCAAAAATTGGCTTGTGATTGCCTTTTGTCTTTGGGATATGCCCTTCATTAGAACACACATACAGGAGAAAAGGAACTCAACATTTCAAATTGTTCCCAACTCTTATTTAAAAAATAAGAGTTTCTACAAGTGAATCTTTTGAACATCATTGGCTGTCAAGCTCTACCCGTCTTGAGGTTGCATTTTGGTAAAAGCTTGAACTAGGTAGAATCTCAGTAATTTTGCCCCTCCCCTTTTCAAAATGGGCACAGAACCACCAATAGCAATTAGCCAAAAAGAAATAGGCCCATCTTGTTAACAGGTGGTTATTCTTCTATATGAAGTTACAGCAGAGGCAACCAGACTTGAAAAGGGAAAGACAGAGCCAAATTCTGAAAGCAGACACTGTACTAGGTAACACTTTCCAGTAGACAGTTCCACCTCTGAATTAGAAACGGGTGAAAGCCTGGCCCTTTAAAACTGCCTTTTCAGCAACGGCTATACGGGAGTTGCCTTTGGAACAAGAAAAGTTTAAAAACTCAGGTGACACTTATAAAAGCAGAAAGGCTCATTTTCCAAAACCTTGCATCCACCATAGATCAAGTTATCTTGTATTTGCCAGCTGATAAGTGTGGCAGTGACAGAACCGCCTGAAGCTCAGCTGCGGGAGGATTGGAAATAAAGAGGTGTGATAAGGACAAAGGACTTTTTTTAATAAAAAAAAGTTCAAACTATGTTTGGGCATAGGAGAGTAGAGAAAATGCTCTAAAACCTCTGTTTTCCATCCACTGTATCAGGCTGTTCCAAGTCAAATAATGCAAGGCTGCATCTCTCTTACTTACAGTCAACAAGAAAACAGGTGATAAAATCCTCCTTTAGTCTGTACTTTAGTAAAATGCATAGTACAGAATCAAGAGATGCTTGGTTCAGGCCTCTCAGCTTGGCCTGCATTAGCACTGGGTCATAAAGTGAGGGCGAATGCTATCCAACCGCCTAGTTAAGATCTCACACCCAGTATCTGTGACCAGAAGCGTGTGTTCAAATTGAGCAGAGCGCTTCCCATCTCGTGTCACTGCCGTCCAACCATCCGGCCAGGTTTCATCTTGCCAACCACCTGATGAAAACAAGACAAAATCTTGAAACTAATCATCAAATAATTTTTTCAAAAAAAAATCATGCTGAAAAAGAAAGACAGCACTTAGCCTTTGATCTGCAGATATACAGTAGATCAGTGGTTCTTTAACCTTTTCTTTACTGGGGAACCCTACAAATATAATTTTTTGCCAGGGACCCCAAGGTTTATCTCATGATTTAAATATTTAAATTTAGATATATATATATATATATGGCTGGCTGGCTGGCTTCTGGAGACTAGGATTCAATTCCCCACTCAGACACTGGTTAACATTATCTCAGCCTCAGAGGAAGGCAAAATGCCCACTGATAGGAAGAGCAAATCCCTGATACTTATCCCAACACCAGGTTCTCAAATATTTTTGGGCTATAGTTCCCACAGTCTCTACTCAGGATAGCCAGTAATACAGAACAGTGGGAACTGACCAACAGCAACTGAGGACTCCAGTTTAGGAGCCCAAGTGTTCTAGCTTGGGAACTACTTTCCATCGTGCTTCTATTAGCCACCTGCTGAATTGCTTGAGTTGTTTTGAGGCTCACTCGCTACAGTTTGGCCATCAACAGTAAATATTCCTTTAGCTATCTCTACAAAAACAGAAGCATGCATAGTGTTTACTAAATCAGAGTACAAATTCCCATGAGACACTTAATGTTGTTGCAAGCAAGAATTACGCAGAACAAGAACTGTCCAGTTGACAGCACCAGAACATTATTTTTACTGCAACTGGTCCTGTGATGAATAAATTTACACACACCCATGCATTCTATTTAATGAGACACAATTCTACCCACTTGGTTCAACATTAACAGCATAAGGGAACCTATACGATTTTCATATCCTGATGTATGCCTTTGTACTGCTATACAGCCAACTTCAGCCTCTACATCCCTGTACTCTGTCACTCAATACTTTGATTTAAAAAAAAAGAACTTGTACCTGATTCCTTTGCAATTTCTGCTTTCAAATATGTGTCACTGCACTCAATTTGCACCATTTATGGATATAATAGTTTCAGCCACATGAATAAGAAATAATGTAAGCAAGCAAATTTTGAAGACACAAAGACATTACAGTAGAGTCCTGGTTATCTGACCCAAACGGGTGGCCGCAGCGTCGGATAACCGAAAGGGTCAGATTACCTGGACGCCCACGGCGGCTGCCATTTTGGGGGCATGTCGGGGGGCATGTCAGGGGCGGGCCAGGGGGCGCAGAAATGCCCACAGCCATGCCCCCAGGCCGTTGCGATGTCGATTAATCCGGATGGTCGGATAACCAAGCGTCGGATAAACGGGACTCTACTGTAATAGCAACTATCAGGCTTCTGCTTAGTAACTAATACACTAATTTAGTTAGGCTGTTAGAAGATATGTGTGTGATCCACAGCTGACTTGGAAACACATACAAAGTTACATTTCCTATGAGGAGCCCACTCAAATTAATTTTGACAAACAGCTGTAGCAATAATCAAGAATTCCTTAGATCCATAATTACCTTCACAAATCATTGGTTCTATCGTAAACGCATGACCAGGCTTCATTACCCCAACAGCCTTATTTTCTGAAAGAAAATAGGAAAAAATGCGATCAAGAGAGGGAAGGAACTTACAAGGAGTGGGGGAGAAGTCAAAAATAAGATACAAGGGAATACAAAGAAAACATTAATGGAAATTCTGTGCTTTCTTTAAAACATGCAAATAGAAGAATGCTTAGTACTATAAAGTATTTGAGCAGAAGAGTTTGTGGCCGGGGTCAAATTTAGAGATGTAAAATTTCTGGAAACTTTGAAGTCATGGAAAAAGTTTGTGTTTTTTAAATTTTCGTTTGGAATAAAGTGGAAATTTTTAAAACAATTGGAAAAGTAGTATAGTAGGAGCTGTTGGAAATGGCAAGTCACTTCATGACTTTAGGAAAATAAAATGTATTCTGTACAACTTTGGAATAAAATTATCATGTTTGGTATGTGAAAAGTACAGTTTATTTGGACAGTAATTACAAACTGAGGTTCTTTTTTTAAAATGCTTATATTTCGTTATAATTCAAGCTACAAGGGTCTGAACTATAAGTAACCTCTTTGGTTTTGTCAGTTCATTAAGAATAGGCAAAACAAACCTTACATATACAGAAGATGCCATCAATTTAAGTAAAACAGAGAAAATTACTTTGCCACCTCTACTTCTCCATAATGTCCAAGACAAAGAAGTATGAATTGCTGTGACAGACCTGAGAAAAGGAAACCAAGACCAAAAACTGCATAGTGTACATTGTTTTACATAAAAGTATTCTTGTTACATAGTTTTTAGAAATAATTTGGAGGAAAATATATGAATACTTTATCTTAACCATTTCATTCATGATTCTAAAAAAGAAAATTTTATAATCCTCCCTTTTTTTCCAGGGAAAAGGGCTCTGTGGGGAAAAAACCCTGTTTTTTCTTGAATTCTCCTGTTTTCCCAGACTTTCACATCTCTAGTCAGACAGTTTTAGGTTTTTTTTATATCTAAACCAAATACTTTGGCCAAAAAAGTGGCACTCACGGTTATTATCAGTAATAAAATGCAGATAAGAACAAATCATTTAAAACATGAAAGCAACAGAAAAGAAACAGACCACCCAACAAGTTAAAAACTCCTTCAACGACAGTTAGCCTAAATGTCAAATACTTGTCTGAATGAAAAGGACAGCAAGGACAGCCCTCTCTTGAAGTATGTTGAAGAACCTGGGAACAGCCACCAAGAAAGCCTTTTGTTACATTTTCATCAACCATGTCCCAAGCAGTGGCAAAACCAAGAAAAAACTAGTCTTTCAAATATGCTGGACCCAAGTCCCAAGATAAGACTTTACAGGTCATAACTAGCCCCTTCAAGGGTACTTTCAAGTAGTCAGGGAAAGTGTTGCAATAAGAATGTCACCTGCTCTCTGATATTGGCCCAAGACAACAGTAAAAGAGTGAAAAGGGGTATATACCCTTTTGTCACACTGAGAGTTTAAAGAAGAGACTACCTCTTACCTTCCTATTATGCTAGATTATGTGTTTGGCACCTTCACATGTAAGTGTTATCTCAGCAAAACAAATTCAGAGAATCCTTTAAGTTCACAACTCACAGGCTGTGAGAATACACCATATTAATTTGGGAGAAACGTATGAAACAGAGTGCTTCCTGGTTACTGGCAACAGTCTGACTTACAGCAGACGCTGCCCATACTTACTGGCATAATGCGGCACGTTGGGAGCTGTGTGGAAAAGCTTATGAATCCCATGCCCACAATAGCTCCGAACTACCGAAAATCCATTGGCTTGAGCATGCTTCTGTATAATATTTCCCAACTCTCTATACCGGACACCAGGTTTTACTGAAAGGTAAAGGATACATTATTTTACTAAAGAACACAAAAATAGTATCATCTACTGAATCATTATCTGGCCAAGAGCTCCTTCTATTGTGCACATGTCCAACATACACACAAAAAATCAATCACTCCTTCAAAGGACATCAAATGGGAAAGCTTAGAATAGATGACCTAGGGCCCATTCACACTACACAGTTACAGCACTATGATTCTACTTTGCCTGCCTTGGTTCAATCCTGTGAAATCCAGTCTGCTGAGGAAACAGAGTGCTCTGGCTAAGAATTGTAAATGGCCCTCTCTAAACTGGCAATCCCCAGTGCTCTGACTCTTTCTACTTAAGGGATGGAGAGCACTAAAGGAGACATGCTCAGGGGACCCCACAACCCTGGAACCAGCCCTAATTTATCAATATAACTCCACTGCTATGATAGCCCCATGAGTAACTTCTAATTTCAAACTCTGAAGAAAAAAACATGTTGCTTAATGCCTTTTTAAGCACTCATTTGGATCATCCAAGAAACAAGTAGCCTTGGAAACATGAAACATTTTACAGGAAGAAAGTTTAGATAACATTTTCAGCTTATGAACTTGGATGTTGTCAACTTTCAGAGCTCGCCGAGAATGTGGACTTCTGAGAATCTGGAAGGCATCCCACAAATTAAGAGCTTAACATGCCAAATTAAGAGCTTAAAATGCCAACAGCACAGATTAAGTTTTATAAATTGCCTCTGAACACCTCTAGTTAATTTGTCATTCACCAACACTGTGCATGGACACAAATCTAGTGAGATACACAGATTAAAGGTGTCAGATATCCAGCAAGAAATCCTAAACTTGATGCTTTGTCAATTTTAAATTAGATTTTTAAAAAATGATCAATTCAAGTGAATAGTCAAGCAATTTATTGTAATTAATCACTCCAAGTAAGCATTTCAACACCACCAAATGAAATAAAATTAGAGCTTCCACGGCAATTCAGCACAATACATTAGCATTGACAGAAACCGACTCCCTAATGACAAAGGTGTGCAATGTACCTGCATCAATTGCTTGCATTAGGCACTCATAAGTTGTCTGGACTAGTCTCTTTGCACCCTCATCAACCTCTCCAACATAAAATGTCTCATTGAGATCCCCGTGGTAACCGTTCCGATAAACAGTAATGTCCACTGGAAGGAACAAGAGAAAACAGTGCATTTTCAGATTCACAGTTTATAAATACACATGATCATTACAAAATAAACACTGCATATTCAAAGTCTATAGCACTAAATTATAATTCCAACAGAGAGAGGAAAAACTAAATTAAATTATTATACTCAAAACATTAAATGACTTGTGCTCTTCCCAATCTATATATGCTAATAAAAGGAACGTGCATGTTAAAACAAAAATACCAAATCTTGGTTATTTAACTCCAATTTTTTCAGAAAAAACATATAGCATGTGTGAACTGGAAGCATTTAATGTGGAAAGGACCCTGCTTTGTAGGCGGACTTTAAATGCAATTCTTTAGGTTCCTTGACTTAATGCCATCTGATGCCATTCTTAGGCCATCTGATGTGGTGGAGCAGCCATTTTTTTCCAATGTGCCAGGGACTGGTCCCAGATTTGTGCCCAATGGTTAAAATTGTTACTTTTTTCCTATAACTTGACAAACACCAGTAGCCAGTGCCTCAGGGACCAACACCAGTCTAGTCTATTCATTTTGAGTAGCACTGACCTAAGAGATCCTATAGCTTTGTTTTCTTTGTGCAAAACATTCCAACAGCATATTTTTCCCCCTCATCAAGAACAAAGAAGGCTGAGAAAAAATGTGGGACCAAAGCACTGTAGCAGAACACTTTGTTTGCAAAGCATCTTCAATCCCTACTATCCCTAGTTTAATAAAGGATTCCAGCTACTAGGTCTGCAAATGACGCTCTGCGGTCTCCTAAATTAAATTATGGTTTCATTGGTCATACTTTTGTTGTGTTACGGGCATCATTGCCAGGTGTACTAGATACTACAGCGCAAGACAAATAAATGGTCCCATTCAGTGGAACTAGCTGTATGGTCCTTTGGGACCAAGTAGCTCGAAATTCACACAACGTTTTCGGTAAAACAGCTGTGGGTTACTTTGCAAAGTTGTGTGGCTTTGCTCTTTAAATCAATGCTAAATTAGTTACCCAGCTGCCTTCCTCTGGCAGCATGTTGCTGACAAGACCACAAACAGCCATGTATTCTCTCAGCTTGTTGAAGGTTTGTTAGCAATTAATAACATACAACCTGCTGGATCAGACCAAAAACTTATCAAATCCAGCAGCCTGTATCCACTGTTTCCCACAGTGACCAGCCAGAAGTTTATGAGTACAGTATCAGCACTGTAAACTTATAGGCTGCTATGTCAAAAGACTCAATGAATCAAACTGGAAGAAGCAGAGAAGCTGCTCCAAAAGGACCTGCTATACTGTTCACACCAGGGTTCTGATTATGGAAAGAAAACAACACGTTTTCAATTTATACTCAATTAGCCAAACTACACATAAATGCTAGCATTAAAGTTCAATCAGTCTTCCTAGTAGAAACGTCCCCCAAAGGCAAGCAATTATTCAAGCTGAATTATGGGGAAACCTCTGAGGCCAACAGCTGGGTAACATACCCTCTGAACTTGCTATAATGAAGGCAAAATAGTTCAGTCTGAAGTATTTATATGTAGAAATACTGTCCAATGGCAAGATCCCATCAAATACTACAGTAGTTTTAGAAGGTTACTAAAATTATTACTTCACATTTCTTACCATTAACAATATCGCCCTCTTGTAAGCGTCGCCTGTCTGGAATTCCATGACAGATCACTTCATTTACTGATGTGCAGCAAGACTTAGGAAAATTATAATAATTCAGTGGGGATGGATAGCAATTTCTGGCAATACAAGCCTAAAAGAGAGTTTGGAATAGTTAGAGAAGTCTGATCTCCTGAAAGGCAGCAAGTTGAAGCATAATCAGCAAGAAATATATTACAGTAAACCACTGCTCAGCGACAATAAAAAGATATTTAGAACTTTTCCTTGATATTCAGGTTGAATTCTTCTCACCTGAAGAATTCTGTAAAACACCATGGATTACACAAACAGATGCTGCTGTCCTACACCTCACATTTCCACTCAGCATATCCAAGAGTAAGTTCCAATAAATATAAAAGCAAGGTATACACTGTCTGTTAGGTGACAGCACAGTAAAGTAAATAAGCTACAAGCTAAGAAGTCCTTGATTTAAGTTTCCCCTCTGCTGTAAACTCCAGGCAAATTTAGGGAAGTCATTAGTTCAGCATTCCTAACTGTAAAATATTGAGGTATCAGAAGTCAGTGGCTGATCATAGCCATTATATCAACATCCCATGCTCAGTTTCTGGTATCTTTGGTTAAAAGCATCTGCCCAAGATTCTGAAGAACTGCTGCCAATCTGAACAGAAAAGACCAATCTAGATGGACTAGACCAGCCTTATCTAATATAAGATAGTCACTTATGGTCAATGTATTGTTGTTTGTGCCTTCAAGTCAACTCTTGACTTATGACAACCTCATCATAGGGTTTTCTGGGAAAGATTTCTTCAGAGAAGATTTGCCATTGCATTTTTTTAAGACTGAGAAAATAACTTGCTCAAGGTCACCTAGTGGATTTCCACAACTGAGTAGTGGATTTCCACAACTGAGTAGAGATTCAAACTCTGGACTCTTGGAGTCCTAGCACAACATTCAAACCATTACACCATATTGGTCCCTATATTCAATAAAGGGATGGTAATATTGATCTAGCATATAAGAGTATTTTAAAGACTACTAAAATAATGTATATGAAACGTTCTAGTCAAGAAGTGCTATATAAATCTTAAGGACTTCATCATCATATTTTTTCTTTTAAAAAAAGTTTACTTTTCTTTAAATTGTTTCATATTTCTGAGCCAGTTTAAGAATCATGCAGGCCTGACACACCGCTGAGATCATTTCTGTAAATCTGTTATTTTCATGGAAGGAACACACTAGGAATTATCAGTGCATTTGAATGTTTACAGAGTCCTTAAAATGAACTAGCATGTGTACCAGAATGATATGTAGGGCAGCCAAATTCAAACATGCATAGGACTACCTTATCCAACAAGTATTTATAGAATTAGCCCTACCAACAAGTCAGTCAGTGTGGAGGGAGAGGTTACAAGATCAGTTAAAAACTGGACTAGATACATTAGGTAGAGGCTAGAATACAGAAGGAAATGATCAGCTTTGGCATGCTTACATTTCCAGATGTTTTAACAAACGTGTTTATGCATTTGAAACACAGTCATAATTGTACAGGAAAATCAAATAACATTTTGGCTTCTACTGTGGATTTTACTGCAACTCTTCTAAATTGAAAGTGAGCTCTACCAGTGCAGATCCTAGTCCAGCATCAGCAAAATTTCCAATCAATTTGGACCAACTAACAGAAGAGCAAGTAGTAAAATCTGGAGGGGCTTTGATGACCTCATGGCAATGGATCTACTAGCTGTGCCTGTTGCCTAGACCAGGCTTAAGATATCTCTGGTCCTCCAAATATTGTTGGATTTTAACACCCATCAGCTCTACTCAGAAAGGCCAACAGAAAGAGATTATGGGAAGTCCAAAGCATCTAGAGGGCCAAGGACTTCATGCTCTGATCGAGACACAAAAGTGTAACTACAACAAAAGTCTAGAACTATGATGAAGCATCCTTACTAAATGAACAGCATGGTCTATTTCTTCAGTAGTTACTCCTGGCTTCACCATCATGGCAGCAACATCTAGTACTTCCCTAGCAAGCTGCAAGACAAAAGAACAGAAATGACTCATTAAGACAGACACTTGTCACGATGTAACTGTTCTTGCATGATTCATGTTCTTCATGCAGATTCTCACACAAGCATGAAAAGATGTTCCTTCTCATACATTTTGGGCTTCTAATATTCTACAGAATGGACTTACCCTACATACTACCCGCATTCCTTCTATATCCTCTGAGGAAAGAATCTTTATCTGAGAAGTTCCTTTAAGGGCCTGTTCTGACTCAGACATACCTAAAGAGAAACATTGGGAAATGTTAGCTATTTAGAATTAAGTTTTATTTATAATCAAATCTTTCCTGTGCCACAGAAACTGTGCTAACCTATTGAAAAAGCTCTTTTTACAAAATACAGTAAAAACAAAAGAGATAGACCAAAGCACACCCTGAGCATGTCATCATTCACATATTTAGTCTTGGGAAAGATGCTTGGGGAAAGTAGAGGGGAGGCATGACAGAAACTTGCCATCTATCATCCATATTCAGAAACCAAAGAAAAATTGCCTTCTTTTTTGACTGAGCACTTAGCATATTTACAACCCCATACCAAAAAATCCATTATGAAGCAAATTTATTAATACAGGCTAAATCAACCACAAACTTAACAACTGACAAATGCAGTGTGCCTATAATTACCTAGGGGGTGATCAGCATAGTCCGGCCTTTGAATGTAACTTGGCACAGGCCTCATTGGCATCTAAATGAAACACAAGATTAATTCACTGGAATGCATTTATGTATCTGTCCTATCTATCCTGAAGGTAAATAACCATTGTTTAAAGATTAACTGTTCAACTGGTACATTCAAACCAAGCCATTTACTAAAAATTCTTAATTCTTGGTTACCAGAAGAAAGCAAGTCCAAATAATAATGATAATTTTTAAAAAGACTCTCTAAACCATGATCCTAGTTTGACAATATTGACTGTGCAGGTTTTGAGCATCTCCACTTGCATCATGAAGAACAATGGTGAAACACTCATTGCCTCCACTTCTAGAACAAATTATTTCACTTTAACAAGTCTTAAACATATCTTCAAAAGGAAGGAGTCTTGCAGTAGTACAGCAGCTTCTAAAAACAACTCTCAGCACATATTTGAAATATGAACTTGATTCCTGAGTGTTGTAAGTAAGACAATATTCTTAAGTGACTTTGAAGTCTGTCCTAGGATCAGGAAGATATATTCTTCCAGTTGTTAAGAGTGTTATAGGTTCATTCAACCATACCCAGAACATACTGTTTACGGCCTGAACAGAAAGAGTATTACACTACTCCTAAAAATTCTGTCAGAGGCATGCCTGGCAGCAACTCCTTCTGCAACTGATATCAGAAGACTGCATCTTAACACTGCAGCCTCTCATATTAAGAACCTGGGTGATCAAGAGAGGCAATTTCTTTTTGAAAGGACAACAGGACATCCCCAGCTGAAAGGAGTACCAGCTACAAGACTATGTATGTTGAGGAAATGGCACTGAGGAAGAGCACCTTTACAAAGAGCAGAAACAGGGCCATGAACTTCGGTGTCTTGGAGTGGAATTTGGAGTGAGCTGTTAGGACTGTTTGGAGGCTTAAGGAGGGGAAATGGTAGACCACCAGGGAGAAGCTTGGAAGTTTGGCTCATCTCAAGAATCATCTTATATGAGGATCAAGATTCAAATTGCATAGTACAGAGTGGAAGGTCGTATTCAATATAGTGTGTGTTTGTTCCTGGTATAGCATCTGGACTTGTTTGGAAGAAGAAGAAGAACACTCCAACTTCTGTGTGTTAGCAGTCATATTTTTAGTACTTCCACTATCTGGTAAAGGCTCTCCAGGTGGTCCTGTGTTGCACAGATGTGTAGTCTTTCTGGTCAAGACCAGAATATTAATTACAACATCTGGGGTATCTCAAAGTAGAAAACATTGTTCTTTAGAAAGCAGGCAATTGGGCAGCCTGCTGGACCTGTATGGTTGACCAATCCTTGGAAGAAATGGTTAGGCAATTTTGGCAGGAAACCACTACTTTCCAACAGTCAGGGCCACAAGACCAATGCAGTAGAGATATTCATGGCCTCCTCTGAGGACTTTGGTGATGTTGATGAGTGGAGAAACATAACCTCACCCGAGAAGCCATGGAGACTGGATAGCACCTAGGGCTTCAGTTCCTTGGGTATCTCAAGAAAGAGTTTGGTTATTTTGTGATTTGCCTAGAAGGTGAAGACATCTATTGAGCCAAAGTTGTGTGACACAGTTTTAAGGTGGAACAGGTCAGAGACTCTACTTTCCTGGATCTATGCTCTGATGACTATGGACACTGGTCATGTTCATTTGTTCGTTCATTCATTTCTTTCTCTCTCTCTCCCATTCTTTCTCTCTTTCCCACTCTCTCCTCCTCCCACCTTCTCTCCCTCTCCCTGCCACACCATAGCAGCTACATATGTCAAATACCACACCACATTTTGATTATTTCCACATTAGAGGCCCAACAGATTTTGCAACATGTGATGCACAAATATAGGATGGCTGACACCCGGCTTGAAAGGAGTATGTGCGAAAAGGATCTAGAGGTCTTAGTAGACTACAACTAAATATGAGCCAACAGCCTGATGCAACAGCTGAAAAATCCAATGCAATTCTGATCTGCATCAACAGGAGTATATTGTCCAGATCAAGGTAAACAGTAGTGCCACTCTACTCTGTCTTGATCAGACCTCATCTGGAATACAGTGTCCATCTCCAGGCACTTCAGTTGAAGAAGGATATTTACAAGCTGGAACGTGTGCAGAAGAGGGTAACCAACTTGATCAAAGATCTGGAAACCAAGTCTTATGAAGCACAACAGGGAGGTGGATACTCAGAAGAGAACTGAGAGATGATATGACAGCTATCTTTAAATATCTAAAGGGATGTCATGTAGAAGATGGAATGAGCTTGTTTTCAGCTGCTCCAGAGACTAGCAGACAAACCAATGGATTCAAATTACAAGAAAAGTGCTTCCACCTAAACATTAAGAAGAACTTTTTCAGTGTAAGAGCAGTTTGACAGTGGAATAGAGTGCCTCACAGTGTGGTGGGTTCTCCATCTTTAAAGGTCTTTAAACAGAGGTTGTATGGGCATCTTTCAGAATTGCTTTGGTTGTGTGTTCTTGCATGGCAGGGAGATGGACTAGATGGCCTGTGTTCCTTTCAACTCTAAAATTCTTTGATTTGTTTGTATCAAATTGCACTGCTGATTAGTGGTATATAATCCATCCTTTCTAAACTGATAAATACTTGTGGTCTGGAGAATGGAGCATGAGATCAAGCCTATTAAATTATTGAATAGTCAGCTGAAATAGATTCGACTATTCCTTTCACTTGTTCCCCTTTAGTAGAATTAATTTTCACTCTAATACAGTCTTATAATTTTAATAGCTACTGGAAATTTTCAGCTATATATAGTTCCAGAATAACTAATAACTGGAATGTTCTTCTGTGCAAGTCTCTAACAAAATAATAGTTATAAACCATTTTCTCCAGCTGAGAGACACAGCCACTAGAGAATTTCCTCACTGTGATCTGACTGATGGAAGGACTTAAAATGGATATATAATTTCAGCTACTTACCAGTGGGTAATGGGGCCTGAGTTTACCAGTATACCGATAGCCAGCCCAGGGATCTGTGTTTATATCACCATCTACAGTCCAGGCAGAAACCTCCCGCTTAGCTTTCTCATCCTCTGCAAAATAAAAGCAAGATTACAAAATAATTCTATTGTGATCATCAACTACCTGTAACAAAAACCAAAAGGGTATTTATCTACATTTGTTAGATTTTACTTTTCTTTCCCTTTTGCAGAAAGCTTAACAATACTCCTTTCTATACTTGTTTTGTCTTATTACAATCCAGAGCTGGCTATACCTGCACTGTTTATTTTACTGGAATTGGTGTGTGATAAGGGAGACACACTCAAGACATAAATCAGAACAAAAACACAGTCCAAAAACTCCACTGTCCACCCATACCCTTCAGTGAAATAAACTCTGATTTGTTATTTCAGATCAAGAGTGCGCTTCAAATCCAGAACCAAACTGATTCAAACTGTGAGATGTCTGAAATGAGACATGACTCCACCAAAGCAAACCAACTCCAAATCTGAACTTCCTTGAAGATTTAGCCATTTGAATTTTGAGACTGTGTCTTCTAAAAATGGGTATCTTTTTCCTTAATCTCTCCATGTAAGTTTGGTAGAAGAGGGAGAGGAAGGGGCATAGTTTTGTGACTGGCAGTTCTAGTTTCTCCATTTCACAGGGAAGGATACTGAAAAAATATCACAAAGTCCAGCACTTCTGCTAGTTCTCTGTCCTACAGCAGGAACTCAAGATTGTTAGACGAATCTGTAGGACATGAGAGGTTTTAGTTATAGGTGGCTGTTTGAAAAGTGTTAGTGGTTCAAGTTCTTCTGCCACTCCAGTCCTACTGCACCCTCTGTGATTGTAGTACCAACTAAACAGGAGATTAAGGAAGTCATAACTGTTTGTCATTTATCATTACTTTCTCCCCACTGTGCCTATCCTTCTGAATTACAGTTAGCTCTCCATATCTGCAGATTCTGTATTCATGAATTCAACCAAACATGGCACAAAAATATTTTTTAAACAATCCCAAAAGCAAACTTTGATTTTGCCATTTTATATAAGGGACACCATTTTATTACACCACTTTACATAATGGGACTTGAGCATCCAGAAAGTTTGGTATTCACAGGGGTTCTGGAACCAAACCATAGCAGATACTGAGAGCCCACTCTACTGCACAGTTTCTGTCAAAAGACCCTTCTATGACAGATGCTATTTTCATACAAATTATCCAAATATCTGAGATAAGGGTAAGTAATTTACTCTCACTCCTCTTCTATAGAAATCTCCACAGATAGCCTTTTGAAATTTTTTTGACTACGATCTCTGTTCTCTGTTGTTTTCATAATAATTGCTCACAAAAACCTGCAGGGTGGAATGTCTCCTTTAAAAAAAAATCTAAATAGTAGAGCAGATTCAAAACTTGCTCAGAACTTCCTGCACTTGCTCTTTTTAAAACAAGTATGCTTGATTCCCTCGGAAGTGGGACTTATTCTTCCAAACACCATCCAATTCTGCCAAGCAATGAAGGGGTCACTGGCAGTTAAAAAAAAATGTTGTTCTGTGCCTTCAAATCATTTCTGACTTATAGCAACTCTAAGGTGAACTATCACAGGGTCTTTTTTTGGCAAGATTTGTTCCTAAGAGGTTTGTCTTTGCCTTCCTCTGAGACCAAAAGAATGGGTTTTCATGGCTGAGTGGGGATCCATTATTGGTTCATTTCCAAATGTAGTCAAGCTTTATATTAAAATCATGATGAAACAGTCAGCCTTCCAATTAATCCAAGCTGGCCTGTTTACAGAACACTGAATCAGAATCTGAAGTTAGGGCCCTTTCACACTACACCATTATAGCACAATCATTCCACTTGAACTGCCATAGATGCTTCCCATGGATTCTGGAGTTTGTAGTTTCAGTGATTCTCCTGCTTAAGAGTTCTGTATATCTCAGGCTGCCATAGGATGGAACCATTAAAGTTAAAGTGGAATCATAGTACTACAAACGTACAACATGAACAGGCCATTAATTTTACAGTTGTACAAAACTCTGTTTCAATGTCTCTGGTGTGCCATTAACTTTCCGCATTTTTTAAAAAAAACGCTTTGAATTCTTTGTACAATTTTGACTGTTGCTTTTACTACCTCCTCAAATATTTAGTGGCAGTTGCTGAAGCAGTGTAGAATAACGATTGTTTACGAAACAAATGTTCAAAGTCCTGCACACTTCTACAGAGACTCTATTGAGCATAAACATAATTATCCACGGAAGATTAGAAAATAAACAGACCTTTTCAGGAGAAGAGACTAAACTGATACACCTCTTACGGTTGTACTACTTCATACTTCATTTGTGGGTTCATGTGACTGAATACTCCTCCACATAGATTTATTTAAAAATCTCTATACACAGCAAAGAAGCATGCCAGGCAGAAAGCTAAACTAGAAACTTTCTTCCCAAGATTGCTCAGTTTTAATTTTGTTTTATGAGAAGGAGCAATCTACCCCATACAAGTACATAGCTACAGCCTGAAATGGCATAATTTGTACCCAAGTTGCCACCCTGATAAAGCAAAACTAGAATTAGTATGGATTTGGAAAGGACTGTCTGATAGAGTAGCATCCTTCCTCCCAATGGCTTGAGGTTGTCATTGATGTCGAGACAACAACAGAACATGATAGAGGCAAAAAGAAATGTTTGCTTACTTGCTCTCTTGTGTAGCAACTTGTGGGTAGCCCAGCTTCCCTTAAAACATTCCTAAATAAATAAAGAAAATGGTATAAAATTAAAAATGCTTTGAAATTCATTAACTTCATATGAGTAAAATAGTTCATCAGATTTCTAAAGATATGCTACAAAGGGGGGAAAAGATGTTGTTCTCATCACACCACTCTCTACTTCAGTAGGATAGTTTGATTTCTAGTGCCCAACAACTCTGTCACAAGTGTATATGCCTAACATCTTACTCCAGTGCATGACCTTTTAAAATATCAATCCTGAATTTGGAGTCATGGAGCTATTTCTCATTTCCCATTGCAACAGTATTTGCTTTGGCTACACTGACAACTGTAACAAACATGAAATACAGTCAGATGCCTTCTTTAACCTCAGAGTGGACATACTCCATGAGAACACATAGCAGTAAAGATTAAGAAAAAATAGTTTCATGTCATTAGGACTGCAAATAAAGTAGAACACAGTGGTTTGTAGATCCCATCTCATCTTGGAAGCTAAACAGGGTCACCTCTGGTTAGGACTTGGATGGGAGACCACTTATGAATACCAGGGGCCGCACGCTTTATTTTAGAAGGAACTGGCAAAACCACTTCTGAGTATTGCTTGCATAAGAAAACCCCATGAAATTAATACGGTTGTCTTAAGTTGACAGGTGACTTGAAGACACATACACACACATCATTCCCATATAATCTACAGTGGAGCTTTCCAAACTGTGTGTCGCAACACATTAGTGTGTCAGCTGCAATGTGCAGGTATGTTGCATGAATGTAACAGGTTTGCCTCTCCCACCTCTGCAGCAGGCCAGGTCTGGTTGAAGGGGCTGCTTCTGCCACCACCACCACTCCAGGCTGAGGAAGACCCCGTGCTGTGGGGGCAGCAGGCCAGGTCCAGGTTGAGGCGTTACTTCTCCTGCCGCCCCAGCCCGAGAAAGACCCTGTCGAGGGCAGGGCTGGTGAGCCAGGTGGAGGAACTGCCTCCACTTACTGAATTACTTAATGAATTATTGTATCACGAAAAGATGCATATCTAAAAGATGTGTCACCAACACGAAAAATTTGAAAAGCTCTGATCTACAAGATAATGAGATATTTCTTGCCCTTTTCACCAACTGTTCATGCAATCTGTGACAATAATTTTTGTGTAAACTGTGATACAACACAAAACCACAATAGCTACACAAAACTACAGTATTTATTCTGTGGGCTTCTAAAAATTAGAAACACTGAATGGGGGTGACAGTTTGTACCTTTTTCATGAATCTGCTAGTCTTTCTTGTTCTCTGTATATCTGCTCTGATTTACAAATGGAAAAAGACAGTACATTGCAGATATATTCATGTGCAAATTATGGAAAAACCTCAATTAAAAAACATGCTTTGTCTTGTTCTTGTGTTGGAGGCAAGAGCTTTCAGAGAGGCTGCCAATTTCTTAGCAGGCTGTCTTGACATTAGAAAAAGCATCTCTGATTAAGAACAAGAAGTTTTGTAAATATTCTCCACATCCCTAATGTGATTCCACATTCAATCATATGAACTCCTTCCCCAGTCTGACTGCATTAAAAGCAGGTATGTCTCTTTCATCATCATCATCATCATCATCATCATGTGATCATTTTACAGCGGAACAACTAAGAAAAACAACAGTATTTACAGCACTGGAAGATTTTCCATGCTTTCAGTTTACTATCTCCAAACTGATTCCCACTTATTCAGGAACACTGATCTGCAACTGATGCAGAGAGAAGACCCCCTCCCTTTTGCTTGCTTTGTTCAGCTGATCTGAACACTGGCTTCTTCACAAAAACCACAAGATTCACCTGACAAAGTATAACTCCTGAAACCTGACAGAAGTGAAGCCTAATGTTTTGGCCCACAGTGCTCTTACATAGATGCAAACTCATCTGAAACCAGTGGAACTTGCTTCAAAGTGAAGGCATTTAGAATAAAGGTGTCAGAAAAAGGCTTTTTCTTCTTTTAATCACCCTCAAAAAGAAGAAATCATGCATTTGCATGCATGTGAGAGCAATATTTAAAGAAATCACTAAGTTTCAGAGCCAACTATATTTTTAAAATATTCCAGCTTTCTGTACTTTTTCCCCCAAAAAACTTTCCATGTTTCAGTCAAACTCATGTCCTTGCCATTATATCAAAAAGAAGGTGATTTTACACCCCTGTAAGTAATAATCAAGGCCTTTAAGTTCTAGATATGATAAAGAAAACAAACTAGAATTACTACATGAATAATAGTAAAAATGTCCAGCAAGTAGGATTCCCAGGTGTCCTATTTTGTATTGCATGTCCTATATATATATAGTGTGTGTGTGTATATGTATGTATGTATGTGTGTATATGTATGTATATATATATATATAGTTCTATATATAGTAGCTGTATGGGACAGCCAAATTTTGTATTACTTGACTTGTGGACAATGGGAGTCAGCCGTGGTCCAAACAGATCAACCACTGAGCGTTTGGTATACAGCAAAATAGCCTGATCTCTACAGATGACTGAGAGAATATTACGTAAAGAAGAGGCCCACCTCAGTTTTTGTCAGAGGAAGGTCTCTCATTATTGTTCTGGGGATTCTGCAAGATCCCTCATCTTGCAAGAGTCTGGAATTCTCACAAGAGGTCCTCCTCCTCCTCCTGAGACTTGAAGTAGGCCTGTCTTAACTTGGAAATCCTAACAGCAAAGAAAAAAGTTCAAAACAGCTGTTTCCCTAACTTCAGTTGCACTGAGCATGAAAACTTAGTACCAATATGGTTTAGAGTGCTTGTTATCAGCCGAGTCATATGCCAACTACATTCCTACTGGGACAGAGGTAGACTTGCATCTGTTCTTTATGCTTTGACCATCTCTTGTTTGGATTACTGCAATACATTATAGGTGGAGCTTTGGAACTGGCCCAGGAAGTGACCAATATGATATTATGCTGGTATTTTGCCATCTGCCTTGACTGCCACTCTGGGCCTCATTCAACATACTGGTTTTAACTATCAGAGCCCTGAACAACTCAGGGCCAGATTACTTGAAGGAACAGCTCCTCCTAAATCTATCTACCCAGGTCCAAAGATCCTCTGTCCTCCGGGTGCTCCTGACAAATGATCAATATAATGGGTGGCCTCAATAAAAAGAGAAGACTTTTGAAGCAGTGGCAACCCCGTGTGATACAGCCTCCTTGAAGAAACTTACCTGGCACCCATATTATGTCCTTTTCCATGCCAAGAACTATTTATTCTCCTTAGCATTTTAAAAACCATTCTAACTATTTTATTACCCTTCTGTGTTGCTGCTGGTTTGAATTTTATCTGGTGGTATGTATCAAGTATTTTTATTCTTTGCTGATTTTTTCCTGGTTTTATTTTATTGCTAGTTATTATTTAATTGTTGCATTATATTTTTAATGTTTGTATACTACTTAGAGAGTATTTGTCATTGGGCTATTTAGCAGTGTAATAAATAAAAAATAGAGGGGTGGGGAGTATGTAACAGAAGAACTAGTAAAGGGCCTTGCTGCTACTATAATTTATTTTTGAATCCAATTGTGACATTTAACAATCAGCATTGATGAGCATGCATTTTCCACGTGGACTGTGGGTGTCAGGCTATCCAAACAGACCAAAAGATCTACTAATATTCGATGCTTAGAGTTATGGTTCCTTACACCAAAATAGCATGCTGATGTATCTCCTGTCAATACAAGAAATCTAAATGACAGACAGGCAACTTGCTGCTCTCCAGATGATTTGGACAATAATTCCCATAATCGCAAGTCTCTAGCCATGTTAGCTGGATTTATGAAAGCTGTAGTCCAAAATATCTGGAGGATACCAGGCTGACCGTGTCAAATGAGCCAGAAACAAATATAGCTAAAGAAAAGTTCCTGGTTTGTTACTTTCTACTAAACCAGATTCTGGTTTTCTACTCTAGATCCCAAATCCAGTTGCTAGTCCTAATTTAAGCTAACCTATTGAATGGCAAGAACACTTGTGTAAAATCCATTGATTCACTGAGTCTAATTTAATTGGAATTAATAGCTGGATTTAAGCCCTCATTTTTAGATGATCAACAAACTAAAATATAGACATAACAAGAAGCTATCGCTTCCTCTTTAGTCTTTGGTTAGTTTAACCACACCAGAGGTGGGAAGAATCAAGTGGCAGGGATCAGGCATTCTAGCAATTCCGATCTGTTGTTAATTGAAAAAAGAGTACTATTAACATTCAGACTATAAAGGTTTCAGGGAAAGGACTTGATTTTACTTACAGAGCTCACTAAAATGCCACATTACAATACATGAGAAACAACATAAAAGGAAGTACTTTTAGCAGTAATTCAGAGTTTTTTATACCTTCACGTTAGTGCACAGATTACAGGAACACCCACGGAACACCTAAGTCACTGGAGAGATCTGGCCTTATCAAGTTAAATGGCATGGCTTTATTAAATGGCATGACTTTAATAAAACTTTATTTTTTATTTAAAAATTTTCATGTGCATTTCAAATCATATTTATAGCAAGGGCTCCCAAAATGGGGTACCATTCTTTGACCCTCATAAAACAGAGAAATGCCCTGTATCACAGGATTATTTGTGGATGCGGAATCGATGTTACTTAAATATTTGGTGACAGAAAACATATGCTCACATGAAGGAGAACTTTTTTCAGTGGCAGACAGTCCTTGTTTGCAAAAGAATGTTACCAACACAAATGCATCAGATCTGGTAAATCCATTTTTGTGTCAGCCACTTTTTTATCTACAAAACCCATGGAAAATCACTTGGCAAGAGGCTGAAATTCAGGAAATTGTTTACAACTCTTCACATGACAATGTTGTAGGTCTAGTTCTGCATATATTCTGCAATAAAACTTGACTCTGGGGGACTAAAATGCCTGTTGGGATGAAGGTTAAGAATTGCTATTATTTTTTAATTATTGTTGCACTAGCTATCTGTAACTCCTGAACTCTCCACAGAGAGACATGAGACTACACTGGATATTTGGCTACTCCATTTATATACTTTCCAAGGCATTCTGATTACTGAAATCTGCAAACCTATTTATGTATGAAAACAACAAGGAAGTTATCAATAGCTTCAATGCAAACTTTGCATTATATACTGTAAATATCTTACAAAAATCAAGCAGGGCATTTTTGTCACTGCATGCTTCAACCATTTTGAAATAGTAATTATGAGCTGGTTTGAAAGTAAAGACAATCTCAGTAAGCAAAATTTTCTGTGGAATAGATATATTGAATGTAAGAGATATATGTATGTATAGTTAAGACATAGAATGATTCTGCTCCAAATATATGTTTAAATTAATTCCTTTTCCACCAAAGGAAGTTGCCACTGAATAACTTAAAAGAAACCTGTAGGAGGAAGTTTGTGACTACAGAACTGTGAAGTCAATGTATTCTACACGTGCTCCAGTTATGGTAGGTTTTTGAGCATGACAATGCTCCAGAGCTAGCTAAAGTGATGACAAATAAAAATACTTCCAGAGTTGGGATTTGCCTTGGATTATATATAGAGCAGAAATCTGTTATGCATCAAAACACCTTAAAAAATTGTAGAGGCAAAACGGAGGCAAATAATCCAAAATGCTTGGAAGCATCCAAAAAATTACAGTAGTCTCCTGCTTTCCGTGGTTTTAGTTAACTATGATGAACTGTAGTCCAAAAATATTAAATGGAAAATTCCAGAAATAAACAATTCATACATTTTAAATTGCACATCATAATTTCACGCGTCCCAACTGGGCATAAATTACCCCTCTCGTCCAGTATATCCATGTTGTATATGCTACCGGCATGTATGTATGTATGTATGTATGTATAGGAAAAACATAGCTTATATAGGGTTTGATACTATCCCTGGTTTCAGGCATGCAGGGGGGTCTTGGAACCATCTCCTGGCAGATAAGGAGGGGCCACTGTGCTTATAGATAGATGGAGGGGAAAGGTAGCTACTGTTGAACCCCTTTCTCTCTGCAAATGCCTGCGGAACCTTGATGACAGGGCTGAAACAAACAGATAAAACAGCTGTTGCACTTGGAAACACAGCCTGGGAGACACAAAAGGAGCCCAGCTTCAGCATTTCTGTGGCTTGCTTGTAACAGTAATACTAGCAGTAGTAGTAGAAAGTAGTAAAAAATATTTACTCCCAAGTCAGTTTTTTCCACTACTGTGATTGTCACAAATCCAAACACACTCTTTGTCATAAGATCCCGGCCTGTTTAAAAACCCAAACCTCCTACTAAAGGGCAATGTTTGAGCCACTGAAACGGATCAGGAGCAAAGGTTGAGAGGAGGATCGCCTTGCAGGGTGGAGCGGCTTTGGAGGCTTTTGCTGAGCGATCCTACACATACCAGAGAAGGTGGAAAACTGGGGGGGGAGAGAGAGAGAGACAGGCCATTTCCGCACTGGACTGTTATAGCGCTCTTATTCCACTTTCAACACCCTATGGAATCCTGGGGCTTGCAAGCCCCTCCCTAAACTGCACGCCCCAGGATTCCATAGGATGTTGAAAGTGGAATAATAGCGCTATAACAGTCTAGTGCGGAAATGTAGAGAAATCTGTGTGTGCCATCAAGAGAGAGGAAGCGGCGATCCCGGATAACGCTGACACTGGGAGTGAGTCCCATTGAACTCAGCGGGGCTGCCTTCCGAGAAAAACGTGCTCGGCTTGCAAGAAGGCCCGGCCCGGCCCCCCTCGCCTGCCCCGAATCCCACCTGCCCGGGAGAGAGGCAATGCTCCAAAAGAGGCGCTCAACCAACGGCACCAGAAGGTAAACGGGGGAGGGGAACCGGCAGCCGCTTCTCCGTCCCTCCTCAAGCCGAGGAGCAGCGCGAACCGGGCTTCCCAAGCCAAGAGCGCAGCGAGCGGGCAAAGGGCGGCCCGAGGCCGGCCGCCGCTTACCTGCGAGCAGAAATACGAGCCCTGGATGCCCAGCTTGATGCAGGTGGGGCACTGGAGCTTGGCCTCGCTGCTGCACCCCGCCGTCTCGCACACCCGGGGCTCCACCGCCGCCATGCTGTGTGGCTCTTGCCGCCGCCGCCACCAGAGCGACCCAGGCAGGCGGCAGCCACCGGGAAAGGGAGGAGGGAAAGGCGGAACTCTCCGCCCGGAGCTGCCCTGACTGAAACGGGGAGGAGCTCCGAGGCCCAGCCGGCCGCTTGGCTCGGCTTTTCCTTCCTGCTCCGCCTGGTCGCTCCGCCCTCAAGGGCGACGAGACGTTGGTCCGGAGGACGAGGTGGGGAAAGGTAGACCCTCGAGGACGGGTATTCGGGGAGGGAGACGGGGATTCATTTCTGTCAGGCCTGGGCCGCAGAACCTGTTTCTCGCCTTCCGCGCCTAATAGCCCTGCGCCTCCTTTCTTATTCCCATGTACCCGCCCTTGGCGGTGACTTTATTTTCTCTGACGCGATACTTCGCAGAAAGATTTGAGACCCTGTGTCTGTAATTCCCCAAACTGTCTTGTCCAGCACCTGTCACTTTTCCCTGTATTCGCCAATCCAATCTGTGGTCAGAGTTATTAACATAAGAGAGGTTGGGTTCCTGAGGGAATACACTGTTATAGTGCCGTTATTCCACTTTGAATATCCTGTGGAATCCTGGGATTTGCAGTTTAGGGAGGGGCATTTAAAATTCTCAGCCAGAGACCTCTTTGGCCTCAGTAAACTACAAAGCCCAGAATTCCACAGAAGGTTGAAAGTGGAATCATAGCACTATAACAGTGTAGTGCAGAAAGGCCTGTAGCGTTATACTTGTGCGTTGTGATTAGGTCTCTAGAAAAGGGCCATTTCTGCACTACGGTGTTAAAGTGCTGCTATTCCACTATCAACCTCCTATGGAATTCTGGAGTTTGTAGTTTAGGAAAGGGCACTTCAAATTCTCAGCCAAAGAGCTCTTTGGTCTCAGTAAACTACAAACCCCAGAATTCCACAGGGCGTTGAAAGTGGAATAGCAGCAGTTTAACACTGTAGTGCGGAAATGGCCACAGTCTATGAAGGATTTCCAAAGGATTTCCAAAAATCTTCAGTGGGACTTGTTACCCTGATTTCTGGGGTTCTGTGGGGGACACCTCAGTGTGCTCCAAATAATGGGGAATGGGAATTAGCCAGAGCACAAGCTGTAGCACTACAAGAGACAGGGTAACCTAGTGAGATCTTTAAATCCAATTTTTACGGGGTCAGGCCAAGCCAAAAACCAAGCAAAATTGTCTAATAAAATGATTTTATTGAGGGGAATTCAGTCATGCGTGCACACAAGATACACACAATCACACAAGAGCTAGCTGAAAGGGAGGAAAATTATAGAGAGGCTGAAGGATTTGGGGGGATTTATAATTACCAGGCCAGAAGAGTAGTGAAGAGCAGAAATGTATTTTGGCTTAGGTAGGACCTAAGGGCAGTTCTCATTCAGGAGCCAGATGGACAGAGTGAGGGGTAGATCTTCCAAGAGACTGCACTGGGCCTCCTCAAATCAAGGGTATTTGTACCCTGAAAATGGCTTGTGACTGTGAAGGTTCCAGATGCAAGACAAAGGGAGCCTGTTGTGGACAATGAGTCTTTCGCCTGTTGATGGGCTTAGTGCTTTGATTGACAAAGACATGATGAATGTTGTAATAGCTGTCTATTGTGGGTGCTGTGAGGACAGAGGAAAGAATCTAGGCGTACAAGGGATGAATATCTTGTCAATCAGTGTCCTGGTGGGCTCCTCACAGTTGGATTGCCTGGAAAATTCCAGCTTTTATTTAAGCCTAATATCCACAGGAATGGTGTGTATTTACGTAACAAATGACTCAGTCTTACCTGGAGGAATTTTGGAGTTGGCCTATGCTTCTCACATTTACAGTCAAATTCTTTCCCTTGCTCAGTTTGACCTCTCTGTCACCTCTCAGGCTTGAATTTGGTATCAGAGCCAACAAAATGTGTTGCCAATTACATATGATGCCAATTAGGTATGGTGCCCATCCAAACCATTCTGATATTGGGGACCCCCAAAGCAGGGCCTTACAGACTATCCTTTAAAACCCATGTTAGTTTGGCAGCTTGGACTAACCCAGCAACTTAAGTCCATTCTTTCATCATAGGTGGTTCAGTTCATTTGCAGGTTTGAGCGAAGTATTCTTCCTGCTATCATATAACAAAGAAGGAAACTATGCTTATTATCCAGTTCTTTATCCATAACATCCAACAAAAACATTTCTGGTGACATTACAAAATCCAGCTTTAAAAAAATTTGGATTAACACATACATCTTAGACCAATAACTTTTCTTCTTACAAGTCTACCACATATGAAAAAAGGAGCCCCTCTTATCTTGATATCCCCAACATTGATTTAAATCATTCTTGGACCTTTGCAACAGCTTATTTGGCGTTAGATGCTGTCTATCCTTCATCTTATCCTTTCTTTTCAGTTACTACACACAGAAAATTTTATATATTGACACCACTTTTTTCCCCTACATCCATTAGAACATTGTGCCCAAAATTGTGGGGCCACCTTATACTCTTTAATAGATTCATCATCTATCTCTAGTTTCAAAAGCTACTTGTCCACTTTTTTAATTATATGGTCATCATCTTTACACAATTCTAAATAAAACTCATTTTCTCCAGAATCTGTGACTAGATCTGTGTTGTCTTGATTAAATCTATTCCTGAGTTGCCTGTAAGCAAACTAATTAAGATCTGTGTCTTCCTTAAGAAATACCTCATTTGATTTAAATTCCCAGCTGTCTGGTTCAAGGTACAAAAGGTCATCATAAAGCAACCATCTCTGAGTTTTAAACTATTCTTTGCTGAAAAAGGCTTCATGGGGTGAAGTGGCTAATATCTTAGGAAAAAGTTTCTACTTATATTTATGCCACACTTTTTAGAAGAGTCTTTCTAATATAATGATTTTTAAATTCAACATGTGCCTTAACTTCATTATACCACAGATAACCATGCCATTCAAATCTTAAATCATTACCTTCAGTTTTGTATTGTTGTGCTTTATAGTGTTGTTGCTTGTTTTATTCAGTTGGAATTTACAGATTTCTTTATTTTTGTGTATTATAGTTGTTCAGTGCCATCAAATCATCTCCAATTTATGGTGGATTTATCAATTCATCTCTCAATTTATGAATGAGAGACCTCTAAATTACCCAGTTATCAACAGCCCTGATCTGGTCTTGCAAAATTCAACATGTGGCTTCCTTGACTGAGAGTCTTTCCACACTACACTGCTATAGTGCTATTATTCCACTTTCAACATGCTGTGGAATTCTGGGGTTTGTAGTTTAGGGAGGGACACTTAGAATTCTCAGGTAGAGAACTGTTTGGCCTCAGTAAACTACAAACCGTAGCATTCCAAGGATGTTGAAAGTGCAATAATAGCACTATAGCAGTGTAGTGTGGAAAAGTCCTGAATCTATCTACCAGTAATGAGATCTTTCTCTTTTCCTACTGTCTTCTACCTTGCCAAGCATTATTGTCTTTTCTAGGGAGTCATGTCTTCTCATGATAAGTCAAAACTATGGCAGTCTCAGCTTAGTCATCTTGGCTTCTAGGGAGAGAGATTTCAAGCTTGATTTGATCTAGCATCCATTTATTTGTCTTTCTGCAGTCCATGGTAACTCACTTCATATATGGTAAAAGTCCTTGTTCTAGAATTTTGAGCATCATTTTGCTTGCATAGGAAGTTAATGCAATGTAAACCTGTGGTTACTACATTCTCTGGTTTCCCCTTTTTGGTGATTGGAATGCATATTGAGCATTTCAAAACGGTAGGCTATTCTTTTGTCTTCCATATTTGTGGACAGACTTTAGTTAGAACTAGAGTAGATTCAGTTCTATTGATATGCCATCTATTCCTGGTGATTTATTTCTCCCAAGTACACTAATTGCAGCTTCTACTTCATTTTCTAAAATTGTAGATTCATTTTCAGTGGTTCTTCCTCAAATGAATCTGCCATCCTTTCATCTCTTTGTGTATAGTTCTTCTGTGTATTGTTTCCCTAGTCTTTTTATTTCTGCTTCCTCATGCAATTTGGTCCCCTGCTAGTCATACAGAATCCTCACTCTTGGTTTAAATTTCCTTTGATTTCTCAGATTTTGTGAAGAGGTTGTTTGTTCTATCCTTTTTGTTGTCATGTTTTACTTGGGCATAGATTGTTATTCTGGTTCTCTTTGTCCCTGCACACAAGTCACTGAACTGTTGCATTCAAGATTTTGACCCTGTTTCTGTTCCCTTTTACTTATGCTTCTCATCTGTCAACCAATGAGGCTTTGCTTTCTTTTCGGCTGTAAATAATGTCTTTTTGCATTCTTCCCTCAAAACAGCCCTGGCTTCAGTCCAAATGGCTTCTGGTTCCCAGTCAATTGAGCTTAATAGTGCAAATCTATTTTTTATGTAATCTTTAAATTCTACAGGGAAGTTCTTCAGGTTGTATTTTGGCACAATGGTTCATTTGTGTTCTTCTTTACCTTTATGCTAATTTTTGATATTACCAGTTCCTGGTCTGTACCCCAGCCTGCTCCTGATCTTGTTTTTGCAGAGAGAGTTGCACTTCTCTGTCTTCTGCTTCTGATTATATAGTCTACTTGATTTTCATATTGGCCATCAGGTGATGTCCATTTGTAGAGTCACCTCTTTGGTTGTCTGAAGAATGTGTTTGCGATGAACAAACTGTTGGCCTCACAAAAATGCTATCATCCAAATTTTCCAACAGTCTTTGAGTATGTTCTGTTTCCTGCTTTTGCATTCTAATTGCCTATGATTAACAAGAAGTCCTGTGTATAATCAACTTCCTTTTGGCCTGCAACACAGAATGTCTTCCTCTTTTGCCTCTATTGTTGGAGCATAAATGTGGATCATGTTATATTAATGCGTTTCTCCTAATGTCTTATTGATATTATCTGGTCAGATTTTGCATTATGTTTCCTGACTGTTTTTGCTGTGTCTCTTCTCAGGATTAATGCCACCCCGTTTCATCATAGTTTTTCATTTCCAGAGTAAAGCACTGTGTATATCTGACTGAAACTCCCAATCCTATCCACTTTAGCTCGTTCACTGCAAATATTGCAACGTTTATACATTCCATTTCTTTTTTTATGATGTCTAGCTTCCTCTGATTCATGCTTCTCACATTCCATGTTCCTATAATATGTGCTATGCAGATTTGGACTTTCCTTTCATCTCTGAGCATGTCAGCCTCTGAACATCCTTTCAACTTGAGTCCAGTTGCATCATTAACCACAGCACTACTCATAGTTGTCTTCTGCTCTTCCCCAGTAGCTCACTGAACACCATCCAACCTGGCAGTCTCATCTTCTAGCACTATGTTTCATTTCAGTTTGGATTGTCTCGTCATAGGATTCTCATGATAAAAGATATTCGGAAATGGTTTACTGGTGCCTTCTTCTACACAGTACTAACAAGTGTTAGCTATGGTTCTACTCCGCCAGTATTATACTGCAGTACTGCTGCTGCCCAATAGCCATTTGGCACATATAGTCTAGCTCCTCAGTAAAAACCTGTTTGACATGAGAGAGCCTACTGGCAATGGTGATATTGTCAGCATATCTTCTTGCCTTGTAAGAGCATGCAATCCCACTGCTGCAGAAAGATAGTGCCATGGTGATATATTAATTTTATGTCATAGGCCACTTAGAGGCCTCTTTTTGTACAGACAAATTGGTATAACATAATACAGTTAAGTTGTGTATAATTCAGAATAGAAATGAATGAGGGTGAGAAATTGTAAAGGAATTTATAAATCCTGACACACTAATTTCTGAATCCTCACTGAATCATGGCGATAAATACTCAAGTGCAGAGGTGGGAACCGTATCGCCCCCTAGATGTTCTTGGACTAGAGTTTGCCGCAGTCCGACCTAGCATAGCCAGTGGTAAGGAATTCTGGGAGTTGCAATCCAACACCTGGAGAGCTGGATGATTCCCAGCCCTGCTGAAATATTTCTCATAAGCTGGAAATCCCCTTGACTTTTCTAAAATGATGCATAGTGTTGCAAGTACTATAGATTTGGTGATTCAAGCTCCAGTTAAGCAAGATGTAGTGTTGATGTAAAGACTCATCCAGACTGGTCAGATAAAACTATTATGTGGTAGTTTTCATTGCTGTACTTTTATTTCCAACATAGAAATTATATTTTGCTTGTTCCAGTAATTCCTGGTTGCTCATCACAACTTTTTACTCTGTAGCTGAATGCAACTCTCTTTCCTGTCGTGGCACATTTTGAATTCTAATTCTATGTATTTACTCATTGTTGTGGTTCATTTCAGTTTGTTTTGGAGTAGAGCCTTCTGTGTCCAGTGATGTGGACTTTTTATGCTTTTGTGCTTTATTTGAATTTCCAGTTTACTAACAGCTAAAGGCAATTTCCCTCTTTTCTCTTTATTTCGCTCTGTTCTTTTTCCTGTATTGTTTATCTAGTATGATAGTGCTAGACAGTCCATATATATATTCCTTGCACTACAGTTGACAGGCAGCTTTGAAAAAGAATGGAGAAAAGATAAAATGGTGTTGAAACAGTTCAGTAAGGGTTGATTCTATCCTGCCTTCCTAAAACTGTTACATTTAGCAAGTACCTAGAACAGTGGTTCTCAACCTGGGGGTCAGGACCCTTTTGGGGGTCGAACAACCATTTCACAGGGGTCGCCGCTCCTCAATCCTTCCCCCCCTTTTAAAAGAAGGTGGCCTCACAGCCAATGGGAGCAGTGCTTCTGAGACCCCTGTGCTGGGAGGAGGGGAGAGGAGGCATGCTGGGCATTTCCCCTCTTTCCCTGGTTGGTGGGAAAGCACTGGAGGAGCCAAGCACATCTGCTTATGCCGCCGCCATCTTTCCTCTCCCTCTGTCCTTTCCTCCCCACGCCTCGTGTAAAATGTGGGCTGTTTTGGCATTGCCTTTGGGAGTGACTGGCTTTTTGAACTGTGGAAACCCAACATTCAGAACTAGAACTACTGCCTTAATTCTGGCATTGATGCACGCTTTCTGTACTTAAAAAAAAGGGAGAGGGTTACCAGTTTTTAGGCATTAGAAGTCTATCCAGAGCAGTGATTTAGGGCAGTGTTTCCAATCTATTTTGAATAATAAATAAATAAATAAATAATAACAAAAATGATTTTATGGTTGGGGGTCACCACAACATGAGGAACTGTATTAAGGGGTCGCGGCATTAGGACGGTTGAGAACCACTGACCTAGAAGCATGGAATTGGGGCAAGAAGAACTGCAAAATCTTATCAAAATCAGACAGAAAATAGCTCACAACCTTGCGAACAAAAAGCTAATCTGGATGAGGCGTAAGTTTACATTATTTTGCATGTGTTTCACAATGAAAGTACGGTAAGTGGATACAATCCAGCAAACCCTAGTCATTACTAAAGCTGCTTTTTTGAACATACTTATTAGGGAGTAATCCTCTTTAAACAAAATTAAATGTACTCCATGCAAATATGGATAATTCTTGGACAGACTTATTTGGAAGTAAGCCCCACTGAATTCCGTGGTACTTCTAAAGATTTGGCTGTAAGTCCTGCTCAGATTTATGACACAAGTGATTCATGACGAAAGTCTAATTCCATTGTTTTTGGTAAGGACTGATCATCACAAAGCAAGTCAACATTTGCTGTTCAGTGCCTGCTATCTTTTTAAAGTATTATTAAAGCTAAGTATAGAATGAAAAGGCATTGCTTACTGTGTGTTTATTTTCCAATATATACAATGATTTCTATGTAGATTCCTAACTTAGTAGATTTCTAAAGCAGCAATTATATGGAAAACTATTGCCTTATGAACCTTAATAAATAAACATTATTCTTCCTGGACTTGTTGTCTCATCATGATTCCTGCCTAATCATACTTATGTGACTAGATCATGTCATTTTGGTTTGGTCGGATCTTGTCAACAGCATCTGCTCACCTAAAAAATTAATTAATAAACTGAATGTTCCTCAATTTATTCAGCCATATGAGTTTGTTTTGAACATTGGATTCTAGCATTTCAAACCTGCTTTGTATGAAGGTCTTTATAAAGCATGTCTCCTTTCCCAGCCTCCAGCTGGGAAGGAGAAAGAAAGGGGGAAGGGGAAAAAAGAACATGAAAAGAAATGTGACAGAATCTTTAAGACTAACTGGTTTTCATTTTCGCATGAGCATTTGTGGATATGAGCTTGCTCTTTCAGATGCAGTACAAGGTGATAATAAATGCTCAGGTATAAAGCATATTGTTGTTGTTGGAGTGGAACAGAATTTAGTAGGATCCAGAAAGATGCAAATCATGACCCTTGCCCTAAATTTTTGAGGGATTGCCAAATGTGATACAGGTCTTTCAAAACTTTGCAGTGGTCAGTTAGTGTTGATGTGTGAAAGCAATAAATCTGCTTACCCAAAGTCAGTTTCCCAGGACTCAAAGTCTCCCTGAGAAGATTCTTTTTGTTATATGTGCAGTAGCCAAGAGTCTTGTATTGATGTATGTAGTGTGCCATGAAGCCATTGCCTTTGTTGATACCTCTGCTAATGGATTAGACTTTGGAAATATAATTTAATTCTGCAGTTTTTCTTTCCAGGCCTCCTTTGTTTATGGGAGATCAATACAATCACAAAACCTACTGCTAGAGTATATTAAGATGAAACACATAATTCTGCACGGTAACAGAGACTCTCAAACACAATTAACATGCCTTGAAGAATTTTGATAAACAAAAGCTGTGGGTGGGTGGGTGGGTGGGTGTGTTGTTGTTGTTTTCTTGAAACAGGACTAGATCAACAGTGGGAATTATGTGGTCCTAGAAATGATGTTGCACTATAGCTTCCACCAACTCTATAGCATAGGCAATGGTGAGGAATTCTATGAGTTGTCATCCAGAGCATCTGGAGTGCCTCATGATTTCCATTGTGTCCCAAATCCAATTGCTAATGTGAACTACAGTAGACTCACTGAAGTAATGGGATTTACATAACTGCTAACATATGATTCAGTAGTTGATTCACTGAGTCTATTGTCATGGAGACTAGCAATTGAATTTAGTCCATAGTACTTTTGTTAAATGATTGGTAGCATAGAAGACAATGGGAAAAGAGGAAGACTGCTGTATGGATGAATGGACTCAATCAAAGAATCCACAGCTGTGAGTTTAGAAGGGCTATTGACAGCAGAGTGACTTGGAGATCTTTCTTTCATAGAATTGCTACAAGTTAAAGTCAACTTGACAGCAACTGACAACAATTGTACTAGCAAGGAATCAACGTATGTGAACACTGTAGATGTCTTAATATTTCTCTGTACTGGCCTGCTGTAAACTCTTCATTTTTCAAGGGAAACCATGCTATATTTATTAAAATATCCAAAAAGATGCATTTTATTTTTCTCTGAGCAAAAGGCCATTTGAGGATAAGTTAATAACAATTTTTAAAAAATCAATTGCCCAGAGAAATAGAAGCAGTCACTTTAGGGGTTAAAAATTACCTCTCTTACAAGTTATTTTCAGCATAACTACCAAAAGCAGTGTCATTTTCCCATTTTAGAAAAGTCCTGCCAGATGGGCAAGCATCTGGTCAATGGATGCCTCAACTAAGGGCCTTTCTGCCCTACACTGTTACAGTGCTATTATTCCACTTTCGTCATCCTATGGAATCCTGGGGTTTGCAGTTTAGGGAGGGGCCTTTAGAATTCTCAGCAAGAAAGCTCTTTGGACTCAATAAACTACAAACCTCAGAATTCCATAGGGTGTTGAAAGTGGAATAATAACGCTATTACAGTGTAGTGTGGAAAGGTCCTATCAAAACTAACTTTTTATATGTTTTGACCCTAGCTTTGTTTATTAGTTAGATTTCCTCTAGTGAATCCAAGACAATGTTCATGGGCCTCCTTCTCTTTGCCTTACCCCTTTATGATTTTGAGCCTTATTATATTTACAATATATGTTAAGAAATGATTCTACTTCTGTTCACTTGCTTTTTAAAAAGAGTGTGCTGAAGTATTAGGTGATGGCGCAAACTGACAAAGAATGGACTATGGAAGTAGGAATCATACTAAGCACGTCAGATCTGATGAAGCCCTTTGTGTGTCACAGATTTCCAGAAAAATAGAGTAAAAACACTTTCAGGCATTGGCAGTCAGAAGAGGTACTGACTGTGGCCCAGTGGGGAATGTGCGATTCCTCAGATTATTGGTTGACCATAAATTGAAAACAAAAGGAAGGCTTCATACTGTGTACAGTTTATGGAATTTGGTGCCATGAGATCTGATGAAAGAAGGAACTTTAGATGGTTTTTCAATGGGATTGAATTTGAAGACACAAGTTCCCCTATGTTTGGAAGATGAGTGAATAATTACTAACCCCAAATTATGCAAATATCTTTCTATCATTTTTTTTTTACTTCTTCTTTGTCATCACTGTTTCTTTTAAAGTTCTGACAAATCAAGTTCAGTACCTCCACATGTGAATAGTATATTTTTGAATGAACTAAATGAGCTTACTTTTTTTATAGCCATTGGCCTAAAATTCAGTTGCTGATTCCAGTTAGGAGTACAGCCATGGAAGCAAAGAGATTTAAATAAGCGTTGGTTTACCAATCAGCAATTGATTCAGTGATTTGACTGAAACTGGAATTGAGGCCCTAACGTCATAGTGCCATGAGGGAAAAGGTAACGCAGTCTTTCATAGCGTGCAGTACATCTCGTCTCTGAAGAATTCCCGCTTTTTCCTTTTATAGAAAAATTGCCAGGAAATTGCCAATTGTACATTTTAATCTTCCCATTCTGGCAATGGGGTAGGAGAATGAAGTTCACTCATAGGCCATTTCCACACGAGACTGTTATAGTGGTATTATTCCACTTTCATCATCCTATGGAATCCTGGGGTTTGCAGTTTAGGGAGGGGCCTCAGAGGACGTTGAAAGTGGAATTATGGCACTATAACAGTCTAGTGTGGAAACGGCCATATTCTCTGGCAGACAAAACTACAACTGGGGTCCACAGAGCGTAACCACCCTGTAGACAGATTGAGAAGTAATTTAATATATGCTGGTAATTCAAAATAAAAGTGGTATTTCAGTGTTCTTTTCGCATGGTGAATAAATCAGAGAAGTCGGGCCGCCTTCTCAAAAATCAAATTCCACAGGCCAATGGGGGCTTGTCCATCTGGTCGCACAGGGCTGTTTGTATTATTATAAAGGATGACAAAGACACAGGCCATTTCCGCACTAGCTTGTTGTAGCGCGATGATTCCACTTTCACTCCTCTGGAATCCTGGGGTTTGCAGTTTCGGGAGGGGCCGACCGGCCCCTCCCGAAACTGCAAACCCCAGGATTCCAGAGGAGGTTGAAAGTGGAATCATCGCGCTACAACAGGCTAGTGCGGAAATGGCCACAGACGATGCATCCGCGCCTTCCCTCCCTCATAAGATTTTGGGCGAGGGGCTGTAAGGCAGTCACTTGGGGGACGAGGGCGGGACTTGCATCACACATGCTGACATCCCCGTGACAGAAAAGGGGCGGCTGCGCCGTCAGGCATCACTCGTGGGAGACGGGCAAGTCCCGGCGGTTGTTGCAGTGGCCGTTTTTCTCCTCTAGGGGTCGCTTTTCCGTTCAGAGCAACGTCGCCTCAGCCTGACATGCCCCTGTCTGCCTTCCCCACGTGACGGTCTCTCCGGCGAGGGGGAGGGCGGAGTGTGGGGAGGAAACTCGACCCGAAACTACACTTCCCAGAAAGCCGCTGTCGGCCAGGCCGCGGGCGCAAACTCCCCCTCCTTCCTGTACCGGCCTTGCGCACGCGCCGAGCCGCCAAAACGGCCGCCACCTCCACGTGACGCCCTGCCGGCCAATCGGTTTCGAACCTGATTTGTTATCCGCCTTCCCCTTTTACCTCTCCCCTCCCCTCCGCGCTTGTGCGGTCAGAGCGATCTAAGATGGCGACGGTGGAACCGGTGAGTGTCCTCATTCCCGTTTCCTTTTCTCCCTTTCTCTTCCCCCCCGCCTCCCATTTTGCGTTCCCGACAGGGACTTTAATGAAGCCGTTACGGCCCGAAGGTACTTGGTGAGTGAGAGGAAAAGGAACGGAGTGAGGAGGCTGAGGGGAGAGGTGGTTGAAGAGAAGAGGGGCGGCGGCGGCGGCGGCGGCGGCCTGGGAGCAAGCGAGCGAGCGAGCGTGAGTGTGTGGCGCGCGCGCATGTACGGCGAGCGAAAGGTGCCGGTGTGCGCGATAAAGAGCCTTGGGGGAGTAATGGGCAGAGGGGGGAGGGGAGAGAGATGAGGATGGAGGGAGGCCGGGTGGATTCCGAGCGCGTGAGGGCGAGCGGCCGGGGATTGTGCCGTCACAGCTTGGGCGGGGGCGACAGGGGAGGGGTCGCGTGACGAGGCGGGGGAGGCGAGCGAGAGGCCAAAAGAGGGCCGGTGTGAGGGGAAGAAAGGAGTACCCGGCGGGAGAGGAGGGGGTCTCAGAGGCCTAGTGGTGTGTGAGGAGGGGCGACCGCTGCCTGCGCGGCCTTTGCCGTTGGCTTTCCCTCTTCTCCCCCCCGTCTGTTTACCTTGCCAGACACAGAGACTCCGGGAACATCTTCTTCCCCTCCCCCCCTTTCTTCCCCACCCCGGCGTGTGCGGCCTCCGTGACCAGCCCGAGTAAACCTATTCTCTTAGGGTGGAGGCGACGCTGGCCTGGCCTGTAGATTTCAGCCCCTTTCCTTTGATCTCGAAGGCGCCAGGCGCCTCGCTCGAGCGCCTTCTCTCGAGTCTCCGGCTCACTTTCCTTTCTTTCTTTTTCCTTCGAAATTTAGTAAAATTTGTGGCCATGGGAACCCCTTGGGGATCCGAGATGAAAAACGAGCGTTCAGATTTCCCCCTTCTAGTCTAAGCCGTGGGAGCTGTTTCTTTAGTGGTATCAAGAATCTGCTCAATTTCCCTAGTCAGCGAGGAGATTGTACTTAGTCTAGTTTTCCTTCATGCAGTCATTCCACGCTTAGTAAATATGTGCTATCCCCCAGCTGTGGCCAGTTCTTGTGGACCAAACTATTAATTTGCTAAGAAAAAGAAAAAAATAATCCTGTGAAGGGTCACTTGGGTGATGTAGGACTGGAGGTTGGGGTACTGAAGATTTTCCACTTTGGTTTTCTAGTCGCATCTGTAGGTGGAGGCTTTGATCATACTCAGACTGATTCTAGAAAATTGATTTCCACAATAAATACAGCAGCAAGTCAAATTCCTGGGATAGATAATAGCATTACGCTTAAAATACAGATGGAATGAGGGTTGCTGGGGTGTAGCATGTGTTCGTTATGGCCCTCTGCCACATTCTCTAGGAAAATGCCACATTCTATTTCCGTCATAATTTTGGAGAGTAGGCATAGTTTTAAAACATGGTTTATCTTAGTCCACAGATGTTTCTGAATATATAGGGATTTTCATACAGATAGAAGAAAGAGAATATGGATTGATCAACAGTTATGACTAGCTTGTAGTCTTAAGTCCACTGGTCCTTTTGGAAGCTGCTTCCAGTAGTTCCCAGTGTTAGTCAGACCCTCATTTTTGTCAGTTTCATCAACATCTAAAGAAAGTGGGGGGGGGCAGTGCAGGTCACTCGTATCAAAATACTAGATTTGCAACCTATTAAATCACCATGATTGAAAATCTTTCTGGGCTATGCGGTGTAGTAAGGGTAAGTATTAGCTCTCTGACGCCCTGACATGGTTTGTTTCATTCAGAGTGGCAATTTGTTAACCTTTATTAGTGCTTATATAGAAGAAAGATGTAGAAATTTAATTGAGTTCTGCTATAACGTGAGATGATAGTTGTAAACTTCAGATTATCTAGTAACAACCAAATGTATTTCCTGAAGTACTTAAGATATGAGTATCGTATGTCTTGTATATCTGTTCACTGGCTTCAGAAGAATTGTTTTGTTGTTCAGAAAATATTTGAAGAGTTTGGAATTGATACTACCATGATTTCTTCCTGTAGAATAAGCCACATGAAAAAGCCTTGATTTTAAAACTATATAAATATTTGCTTTGATGCTATCTTTGACACATAGGGTAAGTATGAAGTGTTGACTTCAGCTTGTGTTGTCCAACAAGAATGTGTCAACACCAATTTCGTTGCTGCTTGGATTCATAGTTGAACGTGTGATTATCATAATGTGGATCATTCATGTGCATCATTTACTTAAGGAACAGTATGATTAGATCTTGTAATTACACCCAGTGATGCAGGTAATAAAACCAAGAGTTTGAAGTGCCATCAGTCATTTTTGCTAGTAATGTCAATAATTTTTGTGTTTACTGGGTCTAACTTGTGTAGTTTTATTAGTTGTGCAGCTGATGCTTAAATAATATTTGTCAGGTAATCTAATTCAGAGGATTTTAAAATGGTTAATTCTAGCTTCGTTACAAGGTACTTATATCAGAATTTTCAATCTCAGTCTGTCAAGCAGCAGGGAAATGTTGTGTTCCTGCTTCCTTCCCAAAGCAGTGTGAACAGACCTGAAGAAGCCATCAATTCTTGATACACAAATTTGAATCCTGAACAAATTTATTGCATTTAAATTTATCTGAAATTGTGACCTCACACTGATTTCAGCAGTAACTAAGTGCAGATATATTAGTCTGGATCAGGCCAGATGTCCTTCCTTTCCCTGTGGAGTCTCCATAATATATTGAAGACTTTTAACTGGTTGTATTTAATTTCATATTAGGATAAAGAAAGCTGAGTCTCTCTGCACACCTCTAGTCAAATAGCTCTAACAACTTAAGGTAAAAATTGGCATAACTGTAGCTAAGAATGAGTCTATCCAATAATATTTTAATATTTGAAATCTTATTAAAATCTAGTGAGTCAGTGGAGGCCAGTAAAATTGTCTACTTAGTTTACTACATTGTAGACTTATGATGATGCATATGATTGAAAAGATGTACAGAAATTATGCTTCAGGAATTTGTTGCCTTTAAATGTAGATCAGGTTTCAGCAACTTGTAGATATCCAGATATTGTTGGACTAGTAGCTTCCATCAGACTTGGACATAAAGCCGGTTGTGAGAATGATGGGAATTACAGTCTACTACCACCTTAAAGGCAGCACATTGTATATGCTATTCTAGGCATTTTACTCGGGATGTGTCTGAGGTCTGTTTCACTGGAACCTTTTTGTGTTACGCTCATTTTGAAATGATGTATGGGGGCATTATGCTATATTCACACATCTTTGCCAGTAATAAAAGATACAGGACCAAGTAGTAATTTTGATCGTTTTTCTTTCTCCTTGTGATTGTGTAAGGATTCTCTGACTGTACACATAAGTTTGTTCTGATGATGACATAAAATCATATCAAGTACTATCTATAAGGATTTGCTATAAGGATTTGCAAGTGTTTGTTCATTTTACAAGATGACTTTTTGCAGTGTGTTATGACACATTTGTAAAGAATCACTTATTCTGTTTATGTAGGAAACCACTTCTAACCCTCAGACTTCAGAAGAAGAGAAAACTGAAACATCAGCAAGTCAGGAGATAGTCAGTCCTGAACCATACATTAAGCATCCATTACAGAACAGGTGAGGCATATGTTCTCTGTATAGTATAATAGCACGTTACCAAGATTGAAAGCTATGTCAAAACACTTACCATTTTTTATGGTATATGACAATTTGATATGTTAAAAATCTAAAATTTTGAGTTAATATAGAAAATTAGATATCTAGCATTCATTCCTATTGTGAGCTTATTAGTTGTCAGTGTTGACCTCTGAAGTGCAGTATTGCCATTCATGAATGTTTCTTTTCATAAGAAATTATTTTTCTATTATCAGTGCAACTGAATAGCAACCCTCTGTGTTGCAAATAGTAATAGATAGGTTCCTTTCCAGAAAGTTTTTGATTTGGGCTTCTTCCCCCTGAATTTAATTCTGAATGTTATTAAAATCTGTACTCTAATCTTTGTTTGTCCTTGTCCTTTTAACAATGTGGCAGCTACTGATTGCTCTTAATACTCATATCTCTAAGGTTTGTGTAGAATTGGTTAAAATAAGTAGCTAAAGCATCTCTATAGTGACAAGTATAGCTAAATTTCAAACCAACCATGAAATAAAGTTCCAGAGATATTTTGACTAAAGTACTATTTTGAAATTTCAAAATTCTTTTTCAATCAAAAGTACCTTCAAATTAGGGAAGAAGCAAAGAGAAAGTCTTACTGTTTTATTCAATGCATAATATCCTGTCCAGGTACTTCGTTTCCATTTGACCCATTGAATACCTTAGCAAGAAGATAGTTTACACAAGAGCCCGATTTGATCAGATCAGATGTCAGTATCCAACAGTAGTTAGTCACATGTTTCTAGGTTATTAAGAAACAGGACATATGGACAGCAATCCCTTCTTCCATTCTTTATCCTCCTCAAGTAGGCTCCATGGAGACAATGTAGCCTCTGAACTTCCACATTTAAGTGTTTGGAACTAAGTTGGAACAAGCAGGTTCTTCACCCAAGTTTCCCCATGACAGTCTCTGCTATTCACATCCCACAGGCTCTAGCACTTGCCATCCCCCCAATGCTAGACCCTGTGGGATGTGTTGTAGAGAAATGGAATCCCTGGAAATTGGGCTTGGTACTTCTTGTGAACAGTGTTCCATTCATGCAAATTGCCTCCACCCACTTTTTGAGGATCTGTTGATCTCTCCACAGTTTAGCTCCTTCAGCAGGGTCTTCCAGCTCTGTGTAACATATTCATGGGGCCTGGAGGGCCTACCGTAGGGAGAAGGGAGTAGGGAAGTCTGATTGCATGAGTCCAGTTCCACATCCCTAAATAAAGACACAAACCTTTATATGAATTCATAAATTATCAATATGTCGTGGTACTGGCAGTTGTTTTGAGAATTTGAGAAGAAGTCTTTCTGAGAATTACAATATATTTGTAGTGCAGTGAAATCTATGTTTTGGAACTTTGACTTCTATTTACACACACTTAATTATTCAGTTTCAGAAAAAATATGCTAACGTGGAGAACATGTGACCCAGATTTTGTTTTCATCCTTCACCAAGGCTGCACTAGCTATGGCTTCTATAAGTTGCAGTGCAGCTACATCTGGGAGATAGCTTTGCTCACCTTTGAAGTACATAGAAAGTGAAAACAGGTTTTTCATACTTGAGTGGTACCTGCATTTCCCTATTGTAGGAAACTGCTAGCCTTTTTTTAAAATCAAATGCATCTTTTGTCCTGCTTCTACCACTTCTTTTGCCAGAGATCTGCATTGTTGAAATTAACTGACAGCTGGAAATAACTACAGTTTGTGAAATCATGATGCCGATGTGGTGGGTATGAGGTTCATTAACAAAATGTCTCCGGCAGGCTTCCTTTTAGCCAGATCTTTTTTTTTTTTTTTAGTCCCAGGTCAGCATTACCACAAATCAAGAATGGGCAAACTATAGACCACATTTAGTTTCCAAGCTTGTTATTGAAGCTCACAGCCTGTCCATGCCCTCAGAAACATTTTATCAGAAAAGCGTGGTGTTTGCATGTGTGTGTGTGTTTTTGTTTGGGCGGGGAAGAGGAATATCCTGACTCTCAACCCTTTCTGAGTGCTGAAAACTAATATGAGGCTGGGGTGGATATTTGGACACTTCTTTAAAATATTAATTTTGAAAAACTGCATTTGGGAGAAAATTGGCCATAAACCTTGCAAAGTTTCTCACCCCTGCCCTACCTAAACATTATCCCTGGTTATTTTAACATTTTGCTAGTTCACGTGTTAAGTATAATGCTGTATTGCATTTCTAGGAATATCTTAAAACAATTAATCTACTCCAGTTAATATTAATGTAATAAAGATATCAGTTTAAAACTGAATAATACTGTTTTGGGAATTTTTGACATAGGAACACACGTAATATGCATAGTGTTGTTATTTGATATCCTGGCACAGCAGGATGGTATTACAAAGCGTGCCCCATGAAAGTCTCTCTAGAGCAGGATCTCCATTCAGAGGAGCTCATTCACAGCAGTTTTCTATACCAAGCCTTAAAAAAAAAAAGATCTTAACTTCATATCAGTACTTTAGTAAGAAGGAGTGGTGATGGCTGAATCCATTTTTCTTACCACCCCATAACGGCTCACTCGGGTTTTTTGCTATTTTCAAGGGAGTTTGTATCTGCCATACTTGATTTTGGCTCAGGGATGCTAATTTTGGCTCAGGGACACTAAATACAGCACCTAGTTCTTGGTACATGGAAGCTTGCCTCCCACATGTATTGCCACTAAATCAGCTGTGGCATAGATGTTCTGTTAAGTGCATGTTGAGATTATATGTTCCAAATATATCTTCCTCAAAGGAGATTGAATTCAGGAAATAGGAATTTATAATCTTTCTTTCCTTCTTTTTTTCTTTTTTGCCTTAGTCATTATGTCTAAATATAAATAGTGGTTGACAGACAAGTTTCAGTAGCCCATCTCAGTAGCACATCAAGGGGTCTGAAAATCAAGTTTGTAGCTTTTCCTTGATTTGTGTTTTTCCTTTCCATGTTGCTTCCATGCTCTGTGACTTTAAGGTTTTACCTTTAGAAAACTTTAAGTCGATGATAGTATATTGTTACCTAACAGAAGTCAATGTTTTTTTCAGGTGGGCGCTTTGGTTCTTTAAAAATGACAAAAGTAAAACCTGGCAAGCAAATCTTCGTCTGATCTCAAAGTTTGATACTGTTGAAGACTTTTGGGCGTAAGTGAAGCTTTCTAATGCCACTCTCATCAATAGCTAGAATTCATATTTTACCTGGTAGTATATTGCTGTGTAGCATTTTAAATCACTATAGAAAAACTGCATACCAACTTTGGAGACTGTGGAAAATAGTAAAAAAAAATTATTTAAAACATCAATTGAACTTTCAATTTTTCTCCCTTTCTATTCATTATTCAGAATGACCTAAGGAAACAGAGGGAACTGAGTAAGTGGAATGAAAGGGTTTCTCCAAGAAACAGTGAAAATAACTGGACAGACACTTCAGTTTTTAAAATTAACACATAAAATATGACTTAGGAAAAGTTTGTGGCATTATGAATAAATAAATAAGAAAGCCCTGGAGAACTACCCTTAATCAACTTTGGTAGTCATGCTGTCCGCTATTGAGAATTTCTGTGGGCTGTGCTCTAAATACTTATGATGACTACATTGAGCAGATAGCCTAAGTTATGAATTATGTCATTTGACAAGATTATATTTTTGTTTTTTTCCTTTTAGTAGCAAATAGTTTCTTAATGATAAGTGTCTATTAGTATTCAAAAACTTATGTTTCATAGTTAGGATGATACCATGATTGTGTATGTTAGATCTTTGTAATCTTCAGAGTTTATAATACTTCATTTCCTTAAGTGTGTTTTGTTTTTCCCAAATAGGTTGTATAACCATATCCAGCTTTCTAGTAACTTAATGCCTGGTTGCGACTATTCACTCTTTAAGGTAAGTGAAGAAAGCTGACTGGTTGGCTTTACCATTTCACAGCTCAGGAATGTACAGAGAGTCACCCCAGAAGAAAATGCCTTAAGATGGTATCTAAATTGCCCCACTGTGCAAACTGTTGATCAATTGCATTAGACGTACTTAGCTTCCCTGCCCACAGCATAGCTCTTAAATTTAAAAACAATTCTGAAATATGTTTAAACAGGTAGCACCAAACAGAGCTAGTAAAGTTTGCCATTTGAAAATTGTTTGACAATTATAGTTCTCCCTCCACATTCGTGGGTTTCACTTTCATGGATTTGATTATTTGCAGGGTGGGCTTGCCTCCCCCTATCTCCCCCTCCCATTCCCTGGCCTTTTGCCAAGGGGCAGGGAGGGGAAAGATCATCACCCCTTCTCTGGATGCCTTCCACCATGGCCGCTGCAGGTGCTCCAGAAGCAGCCTGCAGCGATGTGCAGGGTGGGAGATTGCTTGTTCGCTGCATGGCTGCCATGTGGGCATGCTGGCAGCAGCCAGCAGGGGTATGCAGAGTGGGCGATCACCCTTTCTGTGCACATCCGCCGCTGCTGCCCATGCGGGCACTCTGGCAGCAGCCAGCAGGGGTGTGCAGAGTGAGCGATCACCCATTCTCTGCATGCCCGCCACCACTCATACAGGCGCTTCGGAGGCGGCCTGCAGGCCTGTTCGATCAGTCTCATATCTGCCTGCCCACAGCTCTGGCAAGATTGCCCCAGCACTGGGGGGAGATGGCGAGGGGGAGGAAAAGATCTTTTCCTCCTACTCACCATCTTCCTGCCAGCAGCTCTGGGAGTAATCGCCCCAGCAGTGAGGAGGAGGGCAAAATGGGGGGAAAAATGTTTTCTCCCTCCCATCTCCTGCCTGCTGCTGGGAATGGCTGTCATGGGCACATGTGCAGGGAAGAAGGGGTGCTGGGGGGAGTTAATCGCGGTTATTTCATTTCTGCGGGGTTTCTCTGCACATGTCCCCCATGACTGTGAGGAGCCTACTGTATATTAAATGTCTCTGCTGCCTAATTACTTGCTGTCACTGTTTTCGTACTGTTGCCTATAAATGAAATTCTTAATCTAGTCAATCTGCAGACTTCTGTAGCATAGGGAAGATCTTTCAATACAGTGGCTCATACATGCATGTTCAGAAGGATACAGTTCTTTGTGATATATGTAAGTAAGCTATTACTATTGCGAGGATAGTTGTACTCCAAGTAATACTTTAAAGTCAAACTGTATTTGATTTTTTCATCATACAGATTGAATGTTGTATATTCAAATTGCATTTTTTAGGATGGGATTGAGCCCATGTGGGAAGATGAGAAAAATAAACGAGGAGGACGATGGCTAATCACACTAAACAAACAGCAGAGACGAAGTGACCTTGATCGCTTCTGGCTAGAAACAGTAAGTATTTTTTGTGTTGTTTGTCTTGGTCAAATGTGAGAAAGGAGCTGGTTTCTTTCTATATTTCTAATAGGAATTTAATACCCAAAGTCATACTGTTCCTTGATGGAAACGTGTTTGGCTTAGTGCAAGGAATGGTGATCCATTCATTTGGCAAGCCTTTAAGACTTTTAAAACTTATTAGATTCTGGAATGTTTTTTAGTAGGGAAGGGTGCAATAGAGAGGATTGGTTCTATAGATCTGACAGTCTGCTGGGTATCGGTAGAGGAACTGTGGCTGTGAAATAGGAAGAGAAAGAATTAAAAGACAAGGGGCATAATACACTGAATCTGAGTAAGCATACCGTAGAATAGCCATGGGATTCCCTTGTGCTCAGGGATGGGCTCAGGGCAGCCCACCAGATGCTGTTGGACTCAACTCTCTTCAGTCCTACAAAGCACAGCCAGGAAGGACAAGTGCTAGGGGTTGGTGTTTAACAGCATCAGGAGGAAGCATTTTGCTTATGCTTTCCCAGGGGTTAGGTGTCAGGGATAGGAAGGACCAACTCCAAAAATGACTAGGTTGAAGCACTTAGTCATTTTTATTCACACACCTCTATACGTTCACAGAATCCACCCATTTGCACTGTTCACTCTGCCTGCAGTGATCACTTTAGCCACAGTGCAATGTGTTATTTGCAATCAGTCCTGTCTCTTCCCTGGGTTGCCTGTACATGTATCCTTATTGTTTGACTTGAGATGTTGCTGAGTCAGATTTCATCCTAACAGTATTCACAGCAAAGAGATGTGGATGGAGCCTCTTCTCAACAACACTCAAGTCTTCTTATGAAATCTGGAAACCTTATGCAGTTATATTTTAGAGCAGTGCAAAGGATCGGAGAACTGTTGCGAGAGACAATGGCTGCGGAGAGAGCTCTGTGTTCACATTTCTTACTGTTCGCTCTGTTAAGGGAAAAACACTATCATTTAGTCAAATGTGGATGACTGATTTTGCAGTGCACTTGCTGTCATTGACAGAAAGGATGTATGTGGGCATGGCCTAAATAAGGAATGGGTGATGTGCAAGCTGCATGCAGCTCCCTGGACTGTTTTTGTACCTCTATTATCCCCTGGGGAAAAAAAAATTGCGTTGAAATTGTCCACTTGTGCCCCAGAAGGCTGCAAGGTTTCATGTGGCATTTTGGGCCATGGGAGAGGAGTCAGACAGTCCATTGATCCCCATGTTGGCTCAGCCCCTTGTATACTGGCAGCATGATACTCTGTTGAGCTAAGTTAATAGCCCTGGCTTTTGAACGTCTATATGAAAACAAGGATAGTTGGAATTGAATGTCATCTGTTCCTTGAATACCACAGGACTTATTTTTTGTGAACAATCCATAGCTGTCTCATTTCTAATTCAGTGGTTGGAGGCTGTGGGATGAGTGGATGTTGTGAAAGAGAATGAATTTTCAAGGCAAAATGTTTCTGGATCCTACTTTGTTCCTCACTGTGTGGCAACAGTGACCAGGAATCCTGTTTCACTGTTTCTTATGTAGGCTATATTTCTTGCTGGAGAAAAGGGATCTAGACATGATCCATGCTTCGGAGATAGACGTGTATAATGTAGCTTATGTGAGGCTGCTTAAAAAATGACTTGAAATTTTCAGCTACTCCAGAATGCTATTGTCCATAGGAATGCAGAAACATAGTCTCTTCTGTGATAATTATGCTGAATTCCCATGGACATCCAGATCCAAATTCAAGGTATTGGTCATTGCTTTTAAAGTTCTTTATGACCTTGGTCCATTTCCCAGTATTTTTATTTTCCAATTTAATTCCAGCACTCTCAAGCTGAAAAAAAGTCATGGCTTCCAAACACTGCTGTTTATGTTATATGGAGCAGACTCTGTTCCTGTGTCCACAGACTAGGAGGGAATGGGCTTCTTGGAAATTGCTACCAATTGCTCCAAGGTTATGGAACAACCTCTCTGATTTGGTCCAAAGCCATAACAGTTTTTAATGACAGTTTAGTGTCATCCAAATGGACATGTCTGGTTATATGCTATTGTGTGTCTCATTTTTAAACCATCTGTAACTCATTCTGCTGGATTCTGTTTAAGCTTTTGAGAAGAAGACACAAATGTTTTTAAAATAAGATTGGCATCTTCCTTGAGTTTGATGCATTTGCTTTATCTTCCCCTTTCACAATGAGGCAGAAAGAGTAGCAGTAATGGTTTGATTTTCCAGATAAAAATCTCTTCTGCTCCTTTAGTTAAAATCCCTGCCCCTTCATACAGTTTATAAGTAAGAATTAGAGAATTTATTTCAAATTATGTGATTTTGGTTAAAATATATTTTAAAGTATTATATTTTAAAAGGATAAACTAAAACTATGTCAACTTATAATAACACTATACAAGGTTCAGTCACACAGTCTCTAATCGTGTGATTTCGCATGCCAGCATGTCCCTGGTAGTGTATGTGCAGCAAGATAATTTGAAAAGAACTGAACAGTATATTTCAGTACAGTGCTAGCTGAATTGGCACACATCTCCTCTAAACTTACAGTCCTCGGTGACACCAGTGCAAGATGTTAGTTTTGACTTATACTAACTGGGATCAAATATTTTGGAGGAAAGATCTTTCTCACTTACGAGCCCATGAGAGGTTTAAAATTTTTTGCTCTAGGTTTGCTCTTCTCTAATTTTTTTTTCTTCACTTTTATAGCTGCTGTGCCTTATTGGAGAGTCCTTTGATGACTACAGTGATGATGTATGTGGAGCTGTTGTTAATGTTAGAGCTAAGGGTGATAAAATAGCAATATGGACTACTGAATGTGAAAACAGGGATGCTGTTACACATATAGGGTAAGTTGTGTTAATTAAATAAAAAGTTAAAAGCATGTCTCTCCCTGCGTGCACAAAAAAAGAGTTGAATACATGTCAAAAAATGTTTATCCCAAATTAATAATATGCATTTGTGACATGAAACAACTAGATCAGTTAAGCTTTGCATAACACAAGAAAGCATTGTGAACATAGAGACCACCTAAAAGCTTCTTCCAAAATACATCTAGGGATGGTTTTGATTTTCACAAGCCACAACTTTCTAAGCTTATAGATTTATGCTTGCTTGTAATATTCTGGATGTCAGTGATGAGACTGACTTATCTGCTCTTCCTTTTGCTCTGTTTTCATTTTAGTATTTGTTTGTTTGTTTATTTATTGTATTTATATGCTGCCTTTTCTCCCAGAGTGGGATGCAAGGCAGCTTTCAAAAAGTTAAAAATAATTAAAAATATTTAAAACAGTTGAAAACATAAAATTATACAACCCACAACAAATATAGTCCTCCCTCTGCATTTGTGGGTTTGCCTTTCACAAACCTGATTATTCATGAGGTACCCACTTGCCCCCTCATTCTCCCCCTCCCATTCCCCTGCCTTTTGCCCAGGCATGCATGTCCTTCCTTCCACAAACCTGGGCAAAAGGCGAGCAAATGGCAGGGGCAGCGCCATGCATGTGCCTGCTACAGTTGTGTTGCTGGCCCCTTCCATTCGCTTGCCTGTTGCCTGGATGGCTGGAAGGTAGCATGCCCAGGTAGAACACAAGTGAATGAAGAGGCAAGGAGTGTGCACACACCTTCTCTGGACACATGGCTTTTCCCTCCCATTCAGTTGTCTATTGCCTGGGTGCCTGAAAGAAAGGCAGTGCACCTGGGCAAAACATAAACAGATGGGAGGGCGTGGAAGGGAATGGGTGGGGAGGGAGTTATTTATGGTTTTTTGGCTTTTGCAAGTGTCTGCACTCCAAACCCTCGCAAAAGTAAAGGGGCCACTGTAGTCCAGACCTAGGCCATATAAAGCATTATAGATCATGACCAGCACTTTGAATTGCACCTAGAAACGAACAGGTAGCCAGCAAAGCTGTTTCAACAAGGAGGTTGTGTTCTCCCTGTAACTAGCCCCAGTCAGCATTCCATCTGTTACATTTCAAATCTGCCAGAGTTTCTGAACATGCAGTATTCATGCATGCTCTGTAAGTGATTCTTGAGGCAACTGCCATTTACCTTGACTGTTGTTAGGTGCACAGAATGACAGAATGATTGGTTATAACAAATCCCATTTTTTCTCAAGCTTTGATCCATTGTTTACTGGAGAACCTGGCACCAAAAGTCTGTGTTTCTCCAGCCCTTCTTCACTGTCCTAACTCCAGTGCTGATTCCAATTCTTGCTGGTAGTCATGTATTACACTGTTAACATTGGAACCGAATGCTATTTTAAGTATAGTATTAACCTTCCTTTAAAAATCCCATTGTGAAAGCAATTGGCCAAGAACAGATGAGGCTTTTACTGCAACTGACTTTTTTCAGTTTCTGCTTCCAAACCCTGTTTAAATAAAATTAAGCATTTAGTGCAATGTTTGCTGTAAAATAGTTTTTGTGTTATAGCTGTGGTTTCTCTAATGAACAAATATATATTATCTAAGGCAGCAGTATTTAAGCTTTTTACATAGACTCATATTTAATCTGAACATGCAAAAGATCAGATGTGGAAGAAGAGGAGCAGAAGATGACACGTGATGATTCTGCTGGAGAGAAAAGTTTTTTCCCCAAACTGAATGCCTGTGCTTGCTAAATTTTCCTTTTACATGACTATTCAAATGGAAAGTGTTCTGTATTCCTTTTGCTAGTAGATTGTCTCTGTCATTCTTGTTAAATACCTAAGCTGGAATATAAAATTATATTCAGGCTAATTCTGCTACCCACTAATGATGAAAATTAGACTTTCAAGTTTGGAAATGTGTGGTTTATGGGTAATGCATCTTGTGATAGCCTTTATAAAGCAAGGGAGAGCTGAAGGTTGGATCTGATCCTCTGGTATAGCTCTGAGTCATTTGCATTAGATCAGCAAGGATTTCTGACTCTCAGGTTTTTAATAGCAACAGAATGGCTCCCTGCCTCCCCCTAAATTGAAATCTGAAAGCTCAGACATCCAGGAGTGGACTTTTTTGTGATTTCCATTTACTTACAATGCTTTAAGCAAATTCCTGTGTTCAGAATTCCTTAATTTTTTTTATTTGTGATGTTTTTGCACCAGAGAATTTTGGGATCATACACAAATAGGCTACAGTTGTTAGAGCTACAAATATGAATTCTGTCTATTATGTGCAATAGGAGAGATAAGCAAAATCTTGCTAATAGGTTAAAAAGTAGTGAGCCATGGTATGTGATGCTAATTAGTTAGCAAGTGATATTTTTAATTATGGTCTCAGTAATGATAATTTTTGTACAAAAAGTGGTGTATGAAAACAGTGTGTTGCTATGTTTCTCTGAGAAATACTGCCTAAATGAATGTTCTATGTTTTTAACCCTCAGGAGAGTATACAAGGAAAGGTTAGGACTTCCTCCAAAGATAGTGATTGGTTATCAGTCCCATGCTGACACAGCTACTAAGAGCGGTTCCACCACTAAAAATAGGTTTGTTGTTTAAGAAGACACCTTCAGAGTATTTCATAGGAGACTGCGTCAAGCAATCGAGATTTGGGAGCTGAACCAAAGCCTCTATAAAAGCAGAGTGGACTGCATTTAATTCTGATTTCCATCTAAATGTTGCTAAATTTGTGAGTCTTATTTGCTTTTGTCTTGTATGTGTTATGTTTTTTTCTCTCCCATTTTTTTTTCTTTTTTTCTTCTTTTTGGCTGAAGTAACTTTTTTTCAATCAAAGAATTTCAGTACAACATTTGGCCCCTGAATCTGTAAAGGTCCCTCAGCCCACTCTGTGATGCTTCTTAGGAGAGTAATTATTATATGAAAAGAATACCTGAAAACAGTGCCATTTCTACAGGGGAATAAACTACTACTTTTTTCATCGTTGCATTGTATGCAATAACATGTTTTGCTGGTTTGGAAGGAAAGTATGATGCATACATTTTTCTAGCAAATCTTTCTTTATACAGCATTGTCATTGCTGTAACTGATGCTGATGGCTGCTAGATTTAATTTATTTGTTTCCCTTTCTGATAACATTAGTGATATTCTGATTTCAGTTCTTGCTCATGTAACATTGGTGAAGGATCTGGGAATATGACAAAAGATTTAATAAACATTAATTTTGTGCATTCTTTGGTAATTATTTTGTAACATCAAAGCTTTGCTACAAGTTTCATGCATTTCAAGTCAAATCAGTGATATGTTTGTGTGATTTCCTGAACATAATTGTGGATTTTTTAAAATGTAACACCATAATTACATTCCTTACTAGAAATAGTATTCCTGTTTTTTGTATCTTATGCTGTATTTTAACACTTTGTATTCCTTAGGTTATATTTTGCTTTGGTTTAAGAGCGGCTCAAATAGAAAAGCAGTCCCATTCATACTAAGACAGTGTACAAAACTGTAAATAAAATGTGTACAGTGAATTGTCTTTTAGACAAGTAGATTTGTCCTTTTATTTCGTAACACTGATGTGTTTTGTACTACTCTGACAAGACAGTCTCTGTTGTAGCTTCTGTTGTAGTGTATCTTCCAGAAGAAGTCTTAAGCTACAGGTAAATTCAGACTGTGCTAATTTTAATAAATCTTAGATAGCATTATCCTCAAATGGAATCTCATTACTGTGATTATATCTTAATATATTCATTTAAATGTTCAGTGTGTGTTATTGTTGCCCGGTCAGAATATTCAGAAATTGAATGGAGTAGTTGAAAACTGGCCCATCATTGCCCTATCAGGAAATAGCAAATCAAGAACTGTTGAAACTTACATGTTAAGAAAATGAGCCAATTATGCATTTAGTCTGCAGAAGCAAAAATTTTCTGTTTTTGGAAGTGGTTGCCCAGATTGTAGCAGGTTTATTTAAATAACCATTTAAGGAAATCCCCTTGAGAGTTTGCATGGTCAGTTCCAAAATACATGGGTTGAGAGCCAGTGTGGTGTCATGATTAGAGTGTCAGCCTATGACTCGGGAGCCCAAGATTCAAATCCCTGCTCGTCCATGGAAATTCACTGGGAGACCTTGGGCAAGCCATACTTTCTCACCCTCAGAAGGAGGCAAAGTTTTAGGCTCACCATGAATTGGAAATGACTTGAAGGCACAGAACAACAAAGTGACTAGATGCTGTGGGCTTTATTCAGTTGAGTGGTAGAATCTGATCAGTCCCAGGAGAGTTTTCTGGCCTAAATCTGAAAACTTGATTTTGAAAGTTACCACCAAGACAGCAATGCTGCCTCATTGTTAGGATACTTGTATTGCTGACCCTCCCCCTTTTTATGTCAGCATTAAATATCTTAGTGACAAGTTTTATTCAGGTTGTTGACTTTACCATTTGGTTCCTGCAGGCTACATAGCATGAACCCAAATAGCCTTTTGTATAAACACTGAGACTGTATTCTTGCAGTTAATTTTTCCCCCTAACAATAAATGGAATAGCTGTTGTATTAAAGTAAATGTGGTCTGTAGTAATGTCTAATTCAATTGAAGAAAATGAAATGTCTGATCAGTGAGAATTTGTTCTTAGTCTCAGCAAGAGAGATGTTTCCAGAAGTATAAAAGATCTTGTTCCGACCACACCTCTGCGTTGAGTGTAACACTCTTTCAGATTGACTGTGTGATAGATTGCAAAACAAATCATGTCCACAAATACTTGCATTGTCCCACACTGACAGCAACAGTTATATATTGATGCAGAAAATCAATTATTAGGACCTGCCTTTTTTTTTTAAACAGACTGCCAAGTAGAAAAGAAGCCTGAATGAAATTAGGAAGATGGGAAGGGGGCAAAGCCATTCTGGAGATACTGGTTTGATGATTGTCCAATTAAAGTTGGCTTCTTAAACCTTCTGTTTGCCCTGTGGTATGGCATGGAGAGAAATACAAGTTTCCCCTTGTGGAGCAAATTACTGGTTGGAGGAGAGGTTGCTTGAAAAAATGGCATATTTCTGCCCACCCCCTCCCTGTGAAGCTCTAAAAAGACTGCTATATTTTGTTTGCCACAAGTTTGTAGTTGATCACACAGATGATGAAATCTTGGCTTATATATTTCCCAAACTATATTTTAGGAGTTAACCACCATCTAATGTGTAGAGGGAGAACAGTTGTCAGATGCAACAGTTCCTAAGTTCTTGGTCTGATCTGCAACCATCAGTTTTAAATATGGCTTTGAAGGCAGAGAACTCATAGGCTCATCTAAAACATGGCTTGTATGTGTTCTTTTGACCTTATTCCTGATATGCTGGAACCCTGAAAAATCTTAATCTGGTCTCAGTAAGGGATGGAATAAACAGACCTGTGAGGAATAGATTCTGGAGTTTGTCCTCTTGCTTTTTTTTTTGAACTTTTTTTTTTAAATGGCCAGCCTTGCCTTGTTTTTTAAAAACTCAAAAGATAGATAATGAGGACTGGGAATCAAAGAGGAATCTAAGACATAGTGGCTGGAGGTATATGTTATATTCTGTTTCCATAGCTCATTCTCCTGCCTTTCTGTTATGTTCAAGCAAGCTGTCCTTTCCCCACTCTCATTCTCCCAAAATTAATCTGAATTCACAGCCTGGTAAATGATCAGCATAGCATGAATTTTTAGAAAAGTGAAGCGGGCCATTGAAATTGTTTTATGCCTACCAGATTCTGTTGAATGGTGATAGCCATGATCTGTTACTGTTTTTATGCTGTTTCTTAACACTGTTATTGAATGCTGTATAACCTAGGTGTTACTTTTTAAATATTGGGGTTGAAGATTATTTCACCTTTCACTCAGGCTTCTAAAGTCTTGGTACAAATGTGGGAGCATGGAATATTCAGCTGTCATAAAGGTTTGTATTAATATATTATACTTCCATACTTGGTTATTTCAGCAGAATGTTTTAAAAATCATTGTAGATCTTTAAAAAAAAAAAAACCCTCTTTCAATCAGTTGGCTGTTGTTCCACAGGGTGCCCAGTCAGTCTCCCAGATGTGGAAAGATCCAAGTTGCTTGTGCAGTCAGGATACTAGGTATCTCCTAAAAGGGACAGGTATGCAGTATTGATTAGCAGTTATTTCTAATTTGGTTTGGACTCAGCAATGGTGACAGGTTAATCCACACTGTAGACACTGACATTACCAAACAGTGATTTTCCCAACTCCTAGTGTTAACACATGTGTTGCCTTGCGTGGCCAGACAGTTCTCACTAAACAGATTAAAACCTATGCACTATTGAGTTGTTTGGTTAGCGTTGCTTGCTTTGCTTCTTCCTATATGCACTTCAAGCCAACCTAACAACTCTTGATGTACTTGTGTGAAATACTCATCATCATCTTAGCATCTCTGCTTCATGGGTGGGGGCATGTTGTAGACTAAAAGTGGCAGGAGCAGATAAGTGTAGGTTTGTCACTGAGAGATACATTAATGGCTTATGATTTTTCTAGTGTATTGTCCATTGAAAAGAGGCAGGGCATATAGCAAAAGAGAAAGGGCTATTGTTATGAACAGCTAGAAAATCTTTGGGAAACAAGTGTATTGACATGGTGGTGCACTTAATACTGCCTGGGCCAGCATAAGGCATGCACCCCATACAACAGAACACATGCCCTTGTCAAATCACATATCCAAAGAAGGAGCAGGCTCCAAGATCTTTATCATTCTACCCAAGTGGATGAAGAACCTTCTAGAAAACTATTTTCCTGCAGTACTTGGAAGAATGATCATTTAGGGAATGTTCAGACAAGACTGAAGTATTAGGAAAGAACGAGAAAGCATATAGCTGTTTTTTATTAGCAGTCCCTTGAGAAACATGTTTTGGCAGAAAAGCTGAAGGACATCTGATGGAAATGACGCTTTAGAACAATCTGCTGCTGAAACAAAAAATGAGTGTTACAATTAGAACTAATCAGTAAAAGATACATTAAGCTTTTGATGATAAATATGCAGCATGAATTTTAAAGTCTTTACAATAATTTTTTAAAAAATTATATTTTAATGACAGTTCTTCTAAGCTCAACACAGAGAAGCATTGACCCAAATCAGGTGTTTTAGATGTGTGCAGTTAAAACAGATTGAAAACACACAAAGCAGAAGTGTTGCTTACGCTTTTAATATTGCATACAAGCAAAAGGCCTCATGGAAACTTAATATCCTTCTGAAATGTCACAACATCCAAAATGAAAGACATAAAGGCCACAGCAAGGATCAAGTAAATAGAACTCTGAAACATTATAAATCCCACGACTCTTAATTATATAGCTCAGGGTTATTTTGTCTCAGGGGTGTCATCTTTCTCAACTGCTCCCAACGAGTTTCTCAGATGTGTGTGGCAAATATTTAACTGGGAGTGGGGAAGAATACTGGTGTCAGATTAGTCCAGTGTGGGAACCATTGCAAGGAATTATTTGCAGTGAAAAAGCCCTGCCTACCAAGGAGGAAACCACAATGCTGGAGCATGGGAATGAATATTTTCCATGTGAGATACAAGATCTCTTATTGGAGAATGCTGGGCCAGGAGGAAAGGCAGCTATCGCTGCTTAAGTCCTTTCAGCTTCACAACTCAAGCTAAAAGCATGTGATTATTTTGAAAGCCATGTTAAGGGCTGCGACAGATCTAGTGCAGGTCTGCCATAGGTCTTCATTTTGTCCACTTTCCAGCAGCTATTTGTGAGAGAACTGTTGTGAGTGGTGCAGTGGAATATCTTTGATTTACCATCATCATGTTCCAGCTCTAAATTGCCCTTTCTTAAAGTTCCTGTTAGCCATGCAGCATTCAAAAGGCATAAGTATCTGTGGCTCATTTTCTTTTTTTCTTTTTTTTTCTGGTCTAGATCTAGGTAATAGCTTGCAAGAGTATTTTGGTTCAAGGAAGTTACCAGGGAGAGGCTAACTTTCCCTCATAGTCCCTGCAAAACTAAAATGGGGACAGAGGAAGCAGATTCTTTAAAGGACCCCAAGTATAGTATCTGGTTTTAATAGTAAAGCTGCAATATTTTTTGTATTTAGAAACAAGACCACTAAAAATCAATCTCCATTAATGCATTTCTTTAAAAAAGTTGTGGAATACTGTCATTAGGTTAACGAAAAGGTGCAAATAAGTGCAAGATCTTCAGGTGTCAGGCAAGATGTCACAAAAGAGATGAGGGAAGAAGAAGAGGTGGAAAGTCAGACAAAATTGATATTGTGGTCTGTGCCTCTCATCAGTCTTCAGACAGAATGAGGAACGAGGAGCTTGAAGACACACTTTTTTCACCTCTGTCAGTGGTTTATTTGAATAACCGCTGACAGGTGAACAAAGTATGGCAACTCCCATCAACAGTGAAGAATGTTGGGAGCCACAATCTGATATCTAGAAGGCTGCACTTTGCCCATGCCTTCTCTAACAGCCAATGGATTTGGATTTCATCTGGAGTCACCAGTATGTCATAGCAGTTTTGAGTACTGGACTAAGACTCTGACAAACCAAGGTTTGAATCCTCATTTAGACATGGCAGTTCACAAGGTGGCCTTGGACAAATCACATTCTCTCAGCCTTTGGGGAAAAGTAGTGGCAAACTACCTCTGAGTAAATCTTGCCAAGAAAGGCCTAGGATAGGTATCATCAGTCTTGACTTGATACAAGATCAACACTTCAGGACTTCTGGAAGTGAAAAAGGCATTAAGATAAAATCAGGTGTCAACTGAGTATGGCATTGACTCCTAATGAAGTGTACCAGCCCACCACTTCAGGATCAACCTCACAGGAGATAACCTGCCAGTATCTGCCTATGCTTTTATATACCCTTCCCATCCAGAAAGGTGAATGCGTGGGAAGGGAGGCACAGCTGTTTAGAATCAACTACTTAGATCTTTCACAGCAGCAGGCAGCACAGTCCCAATCCTGTGGGGAAAACAACAGTTCCATGGGAGTAGAGACCGGCAGAGGCCTGATGCCAAAGTCACTCTTCCAGTGCAGCTACCCTGTCTGCATTTGAGTGTGCATGCTGTAGTTACATTTCATAAAATCACAGAGTTGGACAAGACCACAAGGGCCATACAGGAATACACCATCCAAACATTCCAACAGATAGTAATCCAGCTTCTGTTTAAACATTTCCAAAGAAGGAGACTCCGCCATATTCCAAGGCAGTGCATTCCACTGTCAAACTGCTTTTGCGATCAGGAAGTTCTTCCTAATGTTTAGATGAAATCTCTTTTCCTGAAGTGTGAAGCCATTACTCCATGACCTAGTCCCTGGAACAGCAGAAGACAGGCTTGCTCTTCTACCATTTTGGTCACCGTCTTCTGGGCATGATCCAGCTTGTCAATATCCTTCCTGAACTGTGGTGCCCAGAAATAGATACAATATTTTGGATGGGGTCTGACCAAAGCAGAATGGAGTGAAACAACCACTTCCCTTGACCTAGTACAGTCAGCCTTCCACATTTGTGGGTTTCACTTTTGCTGATTTGATTATTCATGGATTATTTGCTGTCACTTCTGCTGCCTCCCTATGCCATTTTTAAAAGGGACTGCAAGCCTCATGAGACTAAGAAACTGCAAACAAGTCTTGTAAGTCCCTATTAAAAATGGTGTGGGGGAGCAGTGGAGATGGCAGCAAGCTCCACCAGCCACCCATTTCTACCATGTGAAGGAACTCTGATGCCTCAAAATAATCCATGGTGGGTTGAATATGGTGACCATACTTTTGTGTGTGTTAAATATAGTTTGGGAGGGTCTAGAGTTATTCACAGTATTTCACTTTCACAGGGATCCTGTGCCCCTAACCCTAGTGAATGTGGAGAGTTTACTGTACTTCTCCACTAGGACTTTTTGGTTTCTTGGACATATGGTCCGCCTACACCAATCTATATGCTTTCAGACCTGACTAATGTGAACTGACTGTTGCTTCTCTCCTCTCCATTTCCACTTCCTTTCTCATTTTCTTTCTTGTTTTTAAAACAGAGTTGTAGATCATTTTAAATACTGAACTCAGAACAAAAAAATTATGGAATCATTTGGGAAATTTTAAGTAGATAGCTGGAGGTGTGAACTCTTTAAGCAGTGGGGAGAATTACACAGCCCTCCAGATGCTGGACTGCAAGTTCCACCAGCCATAGCATTGACAGCAGTTAAAAAAAAAACATGCAACAGATTAAAAAAAAGTAAAGACTATCACAACAGATTTTCTTTTTGAGAAAAACATAAGTTAACAGTGTTAAAAAGCTCAGAATGGGGGGCAGGTGGAATTTTACCTGGCGTTGATATGATAGCAAAGTAGATACAAGCAAGATGGCTTGGAATGGGTATTCTATAGCCATGGCACCATTGCCAAAAAGTTGCCACTTCCCTTATGGCAGTGACACTGAGGGAAAGTCTCAAATGTAGAGGTTGGCAGGGGAACAGATCAATAAGGCAGACTACAATTAATCCAAGCCTTCTGTTCAAAGTTTTTTTTTAATTTATTTTTCAAAGTATATGTCACTTAGGTCTAAACGGGACTCAAAGCAGCCTGCAATATAAATTAAAACAGAACATCTAAAATTATATAGAATACAAGAATTTTAAAAAACTTTAAACAATACATCTGATTAAAGTGTTGCTTTTAAGACATTAACTTTATGTACTAAAACAGTGGACCCAATTTTAGGCTTTCAAAGTGAGTACTGATGTTCTAAATTGGGTCACAAACTGAACAGGCAAATAGTGAAGTTGTTTTAAACAGGTATCTTGGTTGTTATCCTCAATCTCGCACCTACTGAATCACTAACCAGTGGCAGTAAGTCACTCTGATGTCTGTGGGGCAAAGGATCCATTCAGGATTTTAATCTGAACTTTACAAAAATTTTCCAAGTTCCTGTTCTCCAAATAGATTGGGCACTTTGGATAACACTTTAAAGCAGAGCTTTCCAAATTTTTCATGTTGATGACACACTTTTTTAGACATGCATCATTTCAGAAAACAGTAATTCAGTTTTACTAGCAAACCAGATGTTAAACTAACCCCTTATAAGAGATATGGACACATACATAAATTATAATAACGAAATGTATGAGGACACAACATATACTTTCCATATATTTTAAAAACATATCATTTATAAATGATAGCATACATTTCGAAGATTGTAGATGACCTACACACTTCAGGCGACACACTAACATGTTGCTGCACACCATTTGGAAAGCACTGCCTTAAAGTCTGGACTAAAAGTCAGAAAAGGTTCAGCATCTCACTGTCATTAGAGACACCAGTTACCACTGGCTATAATCTCCTGTTTTTATAGACCAGGATCCTGCCTGTTCTGTTGGAGGTATACAGGGTTGTAATTACTAGCTTCTAAGCAGCATCTAAAAGCCACTTAATACATTGATCTCCAAAGGGATCATATTCTCTTTTGGATGAGAGTTGAGAAATCCTGTCTCCAAGCTGATGAGAATTGGCAAGGTATAGCTGACACCAGCTTCAGTGTACTTTATTTTGCATTGTTTACAGACAGAACGTGTGTAAAATTCTTGAGAACTTGAAATGCACTCTGTCAATATTGTATTACTGTTTCTTGCAGCTACCAAAAAACAGTAATAGACCCAACAACTTTAGCCCAACAAATATCGTTCATCAATTATTTAAATTATTTATATCCCATCTTGCAGTGGAATGAATCCCAAGGTGGTTTATAATAGAGGATGACCACACACACACCAGTAGCACTGAGTCTCTTAGATCAGACTTCTCCAACTTTCTTTCCTCCATCCGTCCAGCTGGAGATGATAGGTGTTGTGGTCAGGACCAACACATGTGGAAGGCACCAAGTTGCAGAAGGCTGACCTGACTGATTGCAAAGGTTGGAATGACCTTCTCTTCAGTGTCAGGGCATCAGCAACACTGTTGACGCTACACATATGGCCTCATGCTTGCTGTGTTAAGATTAGGCTGACTCAACATATTCATAAAACTGACCTCTGCCAACCGAACATGATGTTCATAGTTTGGGGAAAAGAGAAAGTTAAGGAAATCAGTGGAGCTGTAAAGATGGTTGGGGAAACATTTGGCAGCAGAAGCTAGATGTGGACAAAATCCAGGGGAACTTGTCAAAATGCCATTAGCTGCACAGCTGTCTGCAGCTGGTATTTCCCTGGCAAACAGACTCCTCCTTTCTTCTGCAGCTGTTGCTGGGAGTGAATCAAGCCAGCATCTGTTTAAGTTACGGTGGAGTTCTTGAACAGAAATGTTTCATCATGCCAAGATATGCCTGTTAAAAAGAAAAGCCATATAAATACATTGGCCATCATATATCCAGAGAAAGGGAGAGAACATGCACATTGAAATACAGAATGTTTATACACATATACATGGTGTTGGTGCTGTGTATGTACATCTTATGTAAGTATGTGTACCCAGAGGTGTTTCTACAGGGAAGGACCAAAATGAGGGCAGTGCCCCCCAATAAGAATTCTGAATTCCCCCATTAAATTTGCTTTCAATCCCCAAATTTCTAGCAGTGCAGAGAGGGAGGCACTGAAAACCATTCACACCTAGAACTCAGTATTTTATGTGTCCTCATTTCCTTGTTAGCTTTGCCTGTCCCTTTCTTTGGATGCATAAAACTGCATTTCTAAATGCTCGATTGAAGTTTTAAGTTACTGCAGTGGTGAGGGACTGCATAAAAATGATTGTTTTATGGCGATACAGTTTATTTTCTTAGACTCCACAAAGCCAAAAGTCCATGGCAGAGGTCCACCTGCAGAGCAAAGATTACTTTGGCCAGATTTAGGCTAATCAACTAAAACCATTCTAAGGCACCAAGACTGCTATCATTGATAGACAGCTGTATTGCTTTGACTAGGACTGTATACTTAATCTACAAAGAGAGGAAAGAAACCAGGTTACTGTCACACCACAGCCCACAACAAACTCAACCAAGCTGCCTTTTCTACTGAACCCATCATATTTCTAGATCTACTGTTTCTCGTTATTGTTTGTTATTTTACTTGTTGATATAGGTTATGTTGATTTATGTTACAGTATCTTTGAGCTGTTATATGAGCCTTTTGTCTAAATATCTCCCCAGTAAAGGCGGGGCAGGGGAGGTTTACTGCAATGGTAGAAGTTTGAAGAGACTGAAGAAAAAACAATTATCAGGAAGGCAGAATACTTTTTGAGAGGCAATGACCTCATTTTCCCCCCTTCTCTAGCTACATTCCTGGCTAAAATTGCCTGGAGTGCTCCAGCGTGGTCCCTTCCCAGTAGTATCAACAAAAGAGTCCTTGGCGAACATGGTAGATGAACATGCTTTCGTTACCAACCTGAAGTTAAATGCAAGGCAAATTTTATGCTCACCTATTTTCTTCTAGAACATGAAGCTGAAATCACCTGCACTTAGAATCACCTACTGTACATAGCATCTAGGAAGATGCAAATGTCCCTGTTCTTACATCATTCTTCTTTTTGGAAGCTTAGGCCAACAGTCATGAGTTCGCAGTGTCTCTGCTTGGAGACACATTTGTGCAAAACAGCACTGTACATAAACCACACTATTCTAAGGGCATGTGAGACTTTTAAAGCAAATGCACATTCATACCTTCGTGAAATTGCACAGAGTTGCACTTTGAATTAAAATACAAATAGCCATAATGGAAGGACAGTCTGAGCATTTGGACTATAATGTCGCCATGGTGCTTCTTCTACACAGCAGAATATTGACAAACTTTTCTTCTCTGCACACTTTGGGAGCCTATAGGCACAATAATCTTCCTTTTTTTTTTCCAAGCCTGGTCTCTAATTTTTTACCTCAATCTAAACATAGGCTGTAGTCTTTTCTTTTTTTAATAAGTATGATCTTCTCCTCTTCTGAGCTCCCACTGTGCTTACTGGGTTACCTCCTCAATAAATGCCCACAGAACTGCAGCAATGTGGATCCACATTGCACAATTACTGGAGTTTTATAGTGCTTGAACTGGCACTGCTTGGGATCCTGGGGTATGTAGTTTGGTGAGGTACTTAGTAGTTCGCTGCTGCTGCTGCTACTGCTGTTGCTGTTGTTATGGCAACCCTAAGGTGACCCTATTATGGGTTTTTCTGGGGGCTGAGAGTATGTGATGTGCCTAAGGGGATTATGTGGCCAAGAGGTGAATTGAATCCTGGTCTCCAGGGTTGTAGTTCGGTGCTCAAACCACTAAGCCACACTGGTCTGCTACAGGGCACTCAATGCTGTAGTTCAGGGGAGTTAAGAGGAGGGAACCAGAGCTCTTTACTACGGAATTCCATGTACCTCAGCAAAGCACAGATCCTGAGGTTTCATAAGATGGAGGCATAGCAAAGTGGAATGAAAGTGTTACTATGATGGTGTGATATGGATTCATCCTTAGTTATTTTACCATAAATAGATGATTTCTCTCTCTCTCTCTCTCTCACTCACTCTCTCTCTCTCTCACACACACACATATTTATTTCAGCTGATGGGAAGAAAACTTATTTGAAAAGTAGTGCTAGAGAAGAGTTTTGTGGATACAAATAAACAGATCATAGAGTAAATCAAACCTGAATGGCTAAGCTGGGGTTGGTATATGTTGGACATATCATGAGACAATGTGACTCACTGAAAAAATAATGATTGATAAAGTGGAAGGCAGTAGGAAAAGAAGAAGATTATCGATTTAATAATGGAAACCATGGTCCTGTGTTTGCAAAACCTGAACAAGGATGTTGATGATCAAGGCTCATGGAGGTCTCTCATTAATAGGGGTCCCACAACTCAAAGCTGACTTGATGGCACAGAACAACAAATAGCCTTGAATCTAACAGCAAGCTAGACCTCAACTGCTTCTACAAGAGGACTTTCTTCTCTTGTCCCTCTGTAGCCTTCCATACTGACTGAAAATCTGCTCAGTGGAGTTTCCCAGCCTGGGGATCTACAGAAGAAAAGAGGATCACCCTATTGCTGATTCCACTGACAAAAGCAGGTTCATCAGTGAAATAACCCTATTGGATCATTCCCTAAAGCTTCACTGTTACTTGTGAGTAAACCCTATTGAATTCAGTGAAACTTATTTCTCAGTAAACAGTAAACATGCATAAGTTTGGATTGCATGGATATGATTCTAATCATACTTTGGTTACTACTCTAAATTTACTTTTACTAAGGGATAAATCCTATAGGAGCTAATAGGAATTACTTCTGAGTAGACATGCGTAAAACTGCACTGTAAAAAGGGCATCACTTCCACTGAACTTGGTAGAGCCTATTCTTGAGTAAACATACACAGAAGTGTTGTGTTCAAGATGTTAATTTTAGAAGGAATGGACTGATTATATACAGAGGGTGTTTAGTGTGTGAATAGCATAGCAATTACAAAACCCTCATTTATTTTTGGAAATTTGGTGGGGGTGGCTAGCAGCTGTAACAGAACTCCTTACCTACATTTTGCTGGATGCGCATCCAAGGAGTCAGAAAAAAATGGCAAGAAAACCACAGAACTGGTAAGAACAGGGGCATGCAAGAACCTGCTGATAGAAGATGAAACTATGACTCAGCAACTACAGATTAGGTCCAGCTACTTAATTGCACTCTGCTGGTTGTTACTAACTCATTCCTCAGCATCCAGCAAAGATCTATAGAGCTAACAGTGTTCCCAGATTTGTACAATTTACACAAAGGCTAGCATCCTGTCAGTGATATGTCCCAATGGAACACTGACATATATCTATGGTCATTTCCATACTGAACTGTTATAGCGCTATGATTCCACTTTCAACATCCCATGGAATCCTGGGGTTTGCAGTTTTGGGAGGTGCTGGCTGGCTCCTCCAGAAACTGCAAACCCCAGGATTCCACAGGATGTTGAAAGTGGAATCATAGCGCTATAACAGTCCAGTGCGGAAATCTGTTATTTTTGGTTGTTGCAGGGGAAGCAGTTCAACATCTCCTTCTGTACAATGACTCTCATCCCTTCAGAACTCACTTTGCTTCTGCAGTCCCCTTACCAACACAGTGATTTAGTGGCTGAGGGACAGCAAGGGCAGGCAAAGGAGTATATGCCTGTGTCCATACAGTCAGATGACAATAACATCACCCTTTGGGAATTCTGGAGGACCCCTGGGAGTTCCTGGAGGATGACATCATTGTTGTGCATCTTACTATATGGATACAGTCAGATGTTCCTCCATTGCTCCTCTGCACTCTCCCTGGCCACTACCTGGCCAAATTGAGGAGCCCTCACAGGAGGAAAGTCATTCCTTCGGGAAGTAAGCGGGGGATGAGGCATAGGTCCACTTAGGCAGAATTTTATAATCTGTCTCCCAATGAAAAGGATTTAAAAAACATACAGGTATTACAAGCAGCACCACTGAATTTAAGAGCTGAGTAAATAGGCACATTCAGAGGAGATTTAAAGATTTTTGACACAATATTTAAAAAGCCCAGGATAAGAGTAATCTTCACTTGGCAAAATTATAACAAAGTTCCTGTGGAGAACACTGTACAGACCACGCACCCCCACCAAAAAGGTTCTGCCACTGGTTGCCATCTGCCCTGTAATCAATCAAACTTTATTTTATGGTCCATAGACCCAACATAACAAACTATCCAATTGTACGGTGTCGAGAAAATACACCTACTAAAATTAGGATATAAATATATGAATAGGATAGACTATAAACAGGATATAAAAGCATAAAATCGGACATAAATGCATAAAATAGTATAAAATAATATAAAATACATGAAGTAAATTAAAATCATAGACAACATGGATTATTAGATGAAATATAAATAGGCGTTCAATAATTCCATTTCATTAAAACAATCGAATTGGAATGATCTTAAACTGCATAGCTGATGACAGAAATTTAGCAACTGATAGGGTTACGTTCAGACCTATGTCCTCCAACAGGACTTTTACATAGGATTTTTCTGAATGACCTGGCATACAGCTCAAAGAGATCAAATAATGGTGACTCTGACTATAGAAAAAACAAGATAGTAAAATATGCAACATTAATTCAACATCTTGCAACCTGCAAGGACAAAGTATTGTGGAAGTCGGCAACCCAGCGTATCTGCCAAAAAGTAATTCTGAGGGGAAAGCATTGCATCTGGCCTTAGTGAATAATATGCAATAGTTTGGCACAATCAAGTTATTTAAATAGGTAGCCTGACGGAAGGATCCCACATACTGAATATTTAAAGCACTGGGTGAGCAGGATGAGATGGAATGTGCCTGAAGATTGCAGAAAGTGATATTCCATAGTCTTTGTTTAATAGATTTTAGTGCTGTCTCATGACCCAAGTTAAGGAGCAAGAATGGAGAAAGGCCAATAGCAATGATGTAGACTCAAGTCAATTGACTCAGACTCAAGTTGGACTTAAGTCACTTCAGTGACTCGACTTGGACTTGACTTGGCAATAAATGGTGCACTGACTCAACTTGACTCGAAACTTGTATATTTTTAGTGACTGACTTGCTACCCTTGGTTCAGTAACATAACACATTCATCCAGAAACCTTACAAATTTGAACAATGCTTCCATCTCTTTTTGCCTATTGGCCACATGACAATCTTTCTCAAGCCCAAAGTGTGGATGCATTTCTCAGAGGGGAACAGCAAACGGGTTAGGCAATGGGCTTGAGGTGGGCTTGAAGTCTGCTCAGAAGCCTGTGCTGCTGCATGTCAGAGGAGCCTTCTAAAACTTTCCTAAGAGCAGACGACAAGACTCATCCCCAGAGTGCAGGTTGCATTTCTCAGAGAGGAACAGAAAATGTGTTAGGCAACAGGCTTGAGGAGGAAGGATCCTTCATTCCAAAGCTTTTGAAGCTTCAGCAAAGGGGAGTAAGAAGGATCTTATTCCCCACTTCTGAAAAATCCTCCAGCTTGGAAATGGGAAGTAACAAGGATCCTATTCCTCACGTCCAAAGCTGCAGATGGCAAAATCACAAATGTGGAGGGCTGACTCTGCTTAAATTGTTAAAACTGACTTTATTCAACTCCGTGCAGAAATTCTGGAACATAGGTTGGGGTATAAAGTTGGTTCCTAGACCTGAGACTTGACTTGAAAGTATCTTCAAGGTCTTGAGACTTGACTTGGGGATGCTTGAAGGGAGACTTGACTTGACTTGATACTTGAAGGTAAAGACTTGAGACTTGACTTGAGACTTGGAGTAAAAGACTTAAATATATCACTGGCCGATAGTGACTGCTTTTTGGCATCTGCCCTTTAATGGCAGTAGCACTGGAAAAGAGCCTTAAACATAGATGTTGACACCAGAATAGAATGATAAGGGAGAGCACAATACAGTAGATATCACACTGGCTGTTAATAGAACCCCCAAAACTTCAGAGAGAAAGCAACATTGTCCTGAATTCACAGCATCATTCATAATCAGTCCATCTGCAGCTCTTCTATATCTCATTGTATCAAGAGGTATATGGTAAAATATGCCTTCTTACAACTTTTTACTATCTTTCTTGCTCTTGAGTGAGCCAATGTGTTTGTGACAGGAAAGGCTGATCTTAGCAACCTGCCAATCAGGGTCCACCTGTTAGCTTGTGGGTGGGACTGGAGAATTTAAGCAAAGGCTTAAATCCAGTCTGTGCCCCAACTAGAAGCCAGTTTCGTGTGCTCCCCTCAACAATTGACACAGAGCTTCATCCAAAAAGAAGGAAGAGAGGAATTGAAAATGGAGGAAGCAGGAATGGAGTGGTTGGAATCTTGAACATCAGCATTTTACTGCTACAAAATGTGTTGAAAGTGTACTCTTTGTCATGCTAAGTAACCACACATCAGCGGTCTTCTCCCTGCATTGGCTGTATCAACCACTCAAGCCATCTAAACTGATTGTTGTCATCACCACCATCATCATCATCACCATCATCATTCCACCAATTGATAATAAGTACCATGCTGTGATCAAGTCTGGCCATCACTGAAGGCCCATCTACCTACCCCAATCGATGCACGTAGGAACAAAAGTCAGCCAAGTTTTCTCAACACAGGAAATCTACTGATCATTTTTCTGCATCCCTAGCCTTAAAAATAAAATTCTAATGCATTAAGTAAAGTCCTGCCTTTTCTTGTGACCCTAAAATTGTTGCCTGAAGTGGCTACTTCCCTTAGTGAAATGGTAAGACTAGCTCTGGGGGATTCCTGGAATTGTAGACTCAAAATAAAGGTGACATTCCCATGCTCGGAGGGTAATGGGCCACCTGCTTAGGTAGAATTAGGAGAAGATGGAACAAATGCACAGAAAAGAAGGCTATGAAGAGGAAGGGTGGTGGTGGCTGAAAGTTCCAATATTAGTGGGGTGGTGACTTCAATTTGAATCTTAATCTCAGTTTTAAAGGTGCCCTGTTTTGGGGACAGAGCTTCATTAAGTGTCAAACTAGAACCTAAAGTGGATTCACTGCCCCATGACATCAAAGCCACTAGCTCCCACTGTGGAAGTGTCTGTTTAGATTAGACCTATACTAAGGGCAAAGGATCCAGACAGTTAGTAGAATACAAGTATTACTTTCCTGTGAGGAAATTAGTGTTAATCATAACCTGTTGTTAATAATAGTCTGATGCCAAAAGCAGCTGGGTCAAGGCCCTTCCCAGACATCTGAAAACGCTGAGTCTGGACTCAGGAATGAAAAAGAAGTGAGCTGCATAAACTGATTAGTGAACTGATTCGTGTAAGGGCTCTCCAGTAATGTTTCCTTCCATTTAATGCAGCAGTGGCTGCCAGCAATATGAGCCACCTCTGATGTAACAGAAATAATTGTACATCTCTTTGCTCCCTACACAGCACTCACAAGGATTTATGTGTGATTTTTTTTTTCACATGATACCTAGCCAGCCTAAGAGATGGTATCATAGTCTATAATTAGCAGACGGTCCATAATTAGTAGTCTGCCTGTCTTCTTTTCCTTAAGACCTTTAACTTGGTATACTGGTTTTCCACAAAGTTCCAGAAAAGGAAGGCACTTTTTAAATGGCAGCATAGACAACCTCCTTGGGAAAATATGTGTGACCTGCTCCTACCTGCTCCCCCCCACATTTCAGAAGATACAGCTCACCTACTTTCTGAGACCATTGTTCCATTATACAAAACTGTTAACACCACTTTCAAATCAAATTATTGTAATAACTAGGATTGGCAATAACACAAACTTCCTAGTTTTGCTATGCTTATTTAACAATGGTAATCGTCTTGACTGAGACTTAGGACCTTTCTCCATTACACTGTTAATAGTGCTATTGTTCCACTTTCAACATCCTATGGAATCCTAGGGTTTGCAGTTTAGGGAGGGTCATTTAGAATTCTCAGCCAGAGAGCTCTTTGTCCTCAGTAAACTAGAAACCCCAGAATTCCACAGGATGTTGAAAGTGGAATAATAGCACCATAGCAGTGTAATGTGGAAAGATCCTTAGACCTGACTGTGTTATATGAGAAGAAGGAGGAGAGGGAGAAGGAACAGCAAGAACAGTAACTTGATCTCTGATTGGAATACCATATAGATATCATATACTCTAATGCCAGTCTTGAGACCAGTGTGGTATAGCTATTTAAGTGTTGGACTAGAACCCTGGAGACCAGGGTTCAATTACCTGGTCAGCCATGGAAACCCAGTGGGAGACCTTGGGTGCATCACATCCTCTCAGTCCCAGAAAACCCCATGATAGAGCAACGAGGATGATAAAAGGTATGGAGAACAAAACATATGGAGAAAGATGGAAGGAGGTGGTGTGTTCAGTTTGGTGAAGAGAAGACTGAGAGGTGACATGATTGCACTCTTCAAATACCTCAAGTGTTGTCAAAGAGAGAAGAAAGGGGCAGGCCTGATTTCTGTTGCCCCTGAGGATAAGACTAGGTCTAATAGTTTGAAGTTACATGAGGGTAGATTTCAGGTGAACATTAGAAGAACCTCTTGAAAGTAAGAGGGGTTTGGCAATGGAACCAATTGCCCAGAGAGATGGTGAGGTCTCCTCTGGCAGAAGGCTGGAGAGTTGCCTGCTGGGTATGATTTACTGGAGATCCTTCACTGAACAGGAATTTGGACTTGATGGTGCATGAGGCCCCTTCCAATTCTATGATTTGATTATTCTATGATTCTATAGCAAGGCAGATCATTTATCAGGCCATAAACATGCTATGTCTTACTCTTTCATTAACTTTGTTGTTCTTTTCTGCTCTTCAACAGACATGGTTGCAAATTGTTTGTTGCACTCTAGTGAACAAAAGCTTATTTACTACTTCTGTGGACACAATTATATCAGATCTTGTGAATTGTTTGTCTATATCTGATAGTAGGTTCAAGTAAAACATGCTGCAATCAAAATAATATCTGAGGCCATTTCCGCACTAGACTGTTATAGCACTATTATTTCACTTTCAACATCCTATGGAATCCTGGGATTTGCGGAAATGTCCTCAGACAGGATCAATTAGTATTGGCGCCTTCTCAGGAATGAATAATGCACCCCTACAAAGTGTAGAAATTGGATAGTCCTGGATCTTACTTTACAGAAGAGACTGGAGAGTCGTCTATTTGAAAAGCTGTTCAGTCCCAGTCTCCTTTAAAAGTAAAGAAATATAATAATGCATATCACAGGCCTTGAAGTTACCCATCAGGAAAAGGCATACAAGTTAATAGGTAACAGCTTTCTCTGCTATAGTGACTATGGTACTTCCTAGTTAAATTATAGTATATACAGATTGAGTCTGATCAATATCACACTTCTGATGAGACCAACAACCACAGATGCCACCTAATCTTTTTACTCATACAGCTGAATAAACACAGTGCGTCTCAAACATGACGTTTTTATGAACTTCCATATGCAGAGCCAATCTTCTTGTAGGACAAACATCAAACATGAAGCAACTGCAAGAGCAGGCAGCCACTGACATTTTATGGCCTTAATGGCAATGTGCTTCTTTTCTGGGGGAGTTTGAGGTCTACAGTTTCATTGTTACAGGTTAGGAAAACAAATGATAATTTTCAGTAGTAAACAGTGTGTGTTAGCAAAATCACAATAGTACCGGTGGCCATGCATTCACATAGTGCTTAACCTAAGAACACAGGCTGAGCCTTCCAGCATCATTATCGTTTGAGTCACACTTATGGTCCTTATGCCAACAACACTCAGTAGGACTTTGCTGTAGAAAACGTTGAGGTTATTTTTTTTTCCAAATATCACTGTTAAATATATATCAAAGAACTGAAGGCAGATCTCTTCTTTCTCCTACCTTTTTTCTGGGTTAGGACTAGGACTAAGGTTAGGACTAGGGGTAGGTTTAGGGCTGGGGTGAGGACTTGGGCTAGGGTTAGGGCTAGCTAGAGCTAGTGTTAGGCTACGAATAGGACTACGGCTAGAGTGAGATACAGAGTTAGGGCTAAAAATGGGATTAGATCCAGGGTTAGGGCTAGGGCTCGGCCTGGGGCTAGTGTTAGGATTAGGGTTAGGGCTAAGATTAAACCAAAGGTTAGGGCTAGAGCTAGGTCTAGGGTTAGGTCTTGGGTTACAGCTAGGGTTGGGACTAGGGCTAGGGTTAGGGCTAGGGTAGGGTAGAGTTAGGATTAAAGCAAGGGTTACAGTTAGGGCTAGGGTTAGGAGCGGGGCTAGGAGTAGGGCTAGGGCTAGGGTTAGATCTATGGCTAGGGTAAGATATAGGTTTAGGGCCAGGGCTAGGGATAGGGCTAGGCTTGGGGCTAAGTTTAGGGTTAGGGTTAGGATTAGGGTTAAAGCTAGGGTTTGGGCTAGGACTAGCTAGGGTTAGGGCTAGAGTTAAGGCAAGGGCTAAGGTCAGGTTTAGCTAGGGTTATCTAGCTTGCGACCATGGCTACTGGAGATCTAGTCCAAAAAAATTACTTTCTGAAGGTCTGATGGGTTCCACATTTCTATGTGTGTGTGTGTGTGTGTGTGTGTATGTGTGCATGCACACATATGCATTGTGTCTCCAAGTCTTGGAGGTTACACTTGTAGAGGAATCTCCCTGCTATAGACAAGGCACACAACATGTAGCCAGTAGAGGCAGGCTGGCCACTGAGTGTGGTGCTGCTCTTTTATCTGGCATGAATGTTAATGAGATGACTTAGGCCCTTTGCGCGGCTGGGGGGGGCGTCTTGCGTGAGAAGCCTCATCCGAAACGCTGCCGCTTCATCCCGCAGGTCGCTTCCTGGTAGTGCGACCGTCGCGCTCGCGCCCCACCCCTTCCTCCCACAGCGCAGTCTGGGAGCTGTAGGCTGTGCTGGGGGAAGGAAGTGCGACTGCCCCAGCTTGCCAATGCACCACACGCAGGTAAATGTTTGAGGGCGCTGCGAGCATCCCGCGAGCGCGCAGTATTTTTGGCTTAGCGCCGAAAATAAGAAAATGCGCACACGCCCTACTTTAGCCTCCTGAGCGTCGTGTGAGTGGGAGTGTGTCGTACGGACCGACGCTTCTATTCACGCGACACTCAAAGGGCGCTCGCACACAAAAAAATGCGTGCGAAAAGGGCCTCAGTCACTCAAACATGACTGAGTCCCTCTTCCAGGTATGCTGAGTTGTTTGGCTCAGGCTGAATCTTCACATTAAAATAAGGCATGGTTTTTTCAAGGTGAACCCAGATTGGAACCTCTTTGTAGAATTAACTCTTTGTATGGATAGATTCTAATGTGGTTCATGGTGCACATGACTGTGTCTAGGAAATCTTGTTTGTTTTTTTCTCCAAGCATCTCTTATAGCCAGCCTGTTTGTACAAACACCTAGCTACATACCCATGCAGTCTAGAGTTGTGGTAAGAGTCATTCTACCAGAGGATAATGGGTAAGCACAACTTCTGAAGCCTTACTCATACAACTGGATCGTATTGTTGAGCTTGCTGGCTTATGCCTTAGCCATCCTGATTTGATTTTTGATTAAGGTCTGCTCTTTATTTCATTTGTAACTGAAGGGCAGACAGTACAGACACTGGATGTTAGATGTATACTTTTCTCTTGGGGCATCAAGGTTGTAGAATTTTAAAGTATCTATCTGATTCCCTTTCTACTGGCTTTGCATTTCAGTGGGCTCTGCTGCATTTTTTTCTCAATTAAAAATAAGGATCTGGATTGTTCATGAGTTTTAAAAAAAATTAATTTGGATATATTTTAATTAGGACTGCTAAAATACCACAATAGAAGTATATCACTATTTTATTCAGCAGGTCTTTTCTGCTCTTCCATATCAGATTGTCATTTTTATTTAATTTTTTTAACCATCTTAGACATTTTGTGCAGGCCAGTTTAGGTGATGAAAATGTGCGATTAAAATACTCTAAACTGAATGTGGAAAATCTGTGTTCCTGCAGAAATTGATGGGCTGCAACTCCTATAATCCCAAGATGGTTAAGAGTGATGAATTATGGGAGTTACACTGCAATAATATCAAGAGAATAACAAGTTTTCCATCCTTGCTTTAAGCAAGGAAATAAATTAGTGGTTATGCATTCAGGCTTTACTAGTTTCCTGGTAAACCATGGGACTAATTCACAGAAGCAAAATTCATCTGATTATTCTGAGCAACATCCCCTGGAATGTAGAACCAATCAAAAGATCAAGACAGAATTGTAAGCCTCATTTTGGTTAGTTGAAGTCTGGCTGATGGTTGTGGCTAAACTTTTCCCCACAAACAAACCATGGTTTGTTAACTTACTATAAACCATAGTTAAAAGCTATGGACTGTTGTTGTTTTATGCAAACTGAGTGTTTTAACTCTGGCTTCTCAAAGGCCACAATTATGGCTTGTGTCCAGTTTGTTTCCACTCCAAAACTGAAACTAACAAAAGCAATGGGAGAGGGGGAAAAAGATAGAAATGGGGAAAACTGTTTTGTCATTTGAGAAAAAGAATGTGGCTAAAACAACCATAAAAAAAACGATGGCTATCTTCAACACTGTTTAGCATGATGTGCAAATGTTTTCTGCTGTTTTGGTCACCTTTTTTGCTTTCCATGATTCAGTTCTGTGAGGCTTACTGGGAAAACAACATGTTACATAGGTCTGGGCAACATCTTTTGTGCGTAACCAATATTCATTTTAATTCATCATAATAAAGAGATGACAACCCAGCCGGTGCAGCTGTAAAAAGAACCACAAAGTGTCCATGGCTAATTCATTTTACTAAGCTATTTCATGTACAAAACTTTGCTTGTAGAGTGCTCCAGAAATTCAACATCAGCACCAGTTGAGGTCAAAGGTACCACTGCTTCAGAGTCTAGTAAAATAATCTCAATTTGAAACTCTGACTGGGTATGTTAATTGAGGTCGCCTCAAGCAAGCAAGAGTGATATTTCTTCTCCATTGCCAGTGGGCTTCAGCTACATGACAATATAGCAGAATCATGGGGTGGGTCATATAGGAATGTGATAAGAAAGGGAGGGAAACGACAGCTTGTTTTCTCAAACACAGCCATGACTGTAATCACCACTCACAAGACTTTTGGAATTATATTGTTTCCACATAATAGCTTGCTGGATTATTGCCCGGGGATTCAGACTCTCAGAAGATGCCAAAAATTCTGACAGCGTTATTGGATCCTCTGTATGTGTGGAAATTGGAAAATTTTCCTTTTTTGACAGCGGCTTCCAGAATCCCCCAGGCAGAATGGCAAAACTACAATTCAATATGCCTGTGCCATATCAGAGCTTTCAATATTTCTTCCCATAAAATGTCCATACTTCTGTGATTTCTTTTTTAAAAACCTGCTCATTTCATATCCTGAGGTAGGCACTCTAAGTTGAATTCTGTGGTGCAAAGGAGAAAAGAACACAAAACAAGGCAGAGAGAACTGGGAGGTGCTACCATTCACATTGAGTTTTATTTCTTCCTTAATGTATTTATTTCTTAGTCTAATGAGGGTACAATTTGCCCTGCACACAGAAATGTGCATGCACAGGCCTCTGGGTTGTCAGATATCTCTATAAGTTTATGTATGAGTGAGCTAAGCTGATAGAGGTAAGACAACGCAAGCTGGAGAAGAAAAATGTTGGTGGGGGTGGGGAGGGGGAGAGTGACTGAGAGGAAAGGTACAAAGCTCCCACAACCATGGATGGTGGCCCCAATCTTGATCAAGATCTCTTCTGTTTCATGGTTTTGCTGTTGTAATGTCCCATAAAGTTGGCTTCAACATATAGCAATCCTGTGAAGTAAAAAT